>LNAC01001196.1:136741-195212 GCA_002007465.1 Ailurus styani | reverse complement strand
GGGAAAAATAATGAAACAAGATGGGATGGGGAAGGAACCAAACCATAAGAGACTCCTAATCTCACAAAACAAACTGAGGGTTACTGTGGGGTTGGAGGGTAGGGATAGGGTGGATGGATTATGGACTTTGGGGAGGGTTGGTGCTATGGTGAATGCTGTGAAAGGTGTAAGCCTGATGATTCACAGACCTGTACCCCTGGGGCAAATAATAAAATAAAAAAATAAAGTTAATTTGAAAGAAAAACCATAAATATAAATTATGATAAATGTTTTGTGCTGTAATTTGCATATTAAAATCTCAAGTCACTGTTCAGAATTTCACAGCTCCTTCCACTCTCAGTTCAGGTGCAGCTGCCTGAAGCTACCCAGAGGAGACAGGAACAAGGTCGACTTTCTCTCTTCTGGTTTCCCTCTTTCACCTCCATTCACCAGATTAAGTTATTGATTTATTGCTCATGTGAGTCACCATGGAGGCAGAACTGCCGACCCTCCTCTCTTGGTCATTGCCATTTCTCCACCTAATAACACAGGAATCAAAATAGCACAGCAGGTAGCAGAAACTGCCAAGTTCATACTGGTTCCCCTGATCCCTGTGTCCCATCAGGGCAATGCAGAGTGGGGCTAGGTAAATGCTACTACATGCACTGTGTCTCTGAATCACACCTGAAGAACTTCAATTTTGGAAAGTCCTAAACTTAATAGGGGCTGCTAGCAAACCTGCCCATTCTTTGCCCACAGAGAGATATTATCTTAATTGGAAAATAAATGTTCTCTGTGGAGTGGAGAGAGACTTTACAATCCCTGAAGGTCTTCAGGAAAGGAGACGTTCTTTATCTTGCAATAACTCTTTATATAGACATTCTTAACGTGGTTGTAGATAGTGTCACACAGGAGACCCAGATCATATAGAAATGTGAGAGATACAGGGAGACACCATCGCCTGACAAAATGTTCTCTGCATGTACACACCTCCAGACTTCCCAGAGAATATCAGATCTTCTATTTCGGTAGGGAGCAGCAAAAAGACAAATTGCTAGAACAAGGTGATAGAGCTCTAGTTCAAGTCATGATATAAACTGTATATTCCTGGCTGGAAGGGCTCAGTTTGCCCCTTTACATCTTTCTGTTAAACAGTTTGTAATAAGCTCCATTCAACCAGACTGGCAAGTGAAACAATGCCTTTGTGAGAATCTGAAAGAGCTATCCTTTTATCAAAATACTACCTTTTTGTTAGAGATTGTTAAGTAAATGTATAAATCCATAACAATTACAAATGTTAATGGCACCTGTACTCTTGTGCAGTGGATGGGGGCTCATGATGGTTTTTCTAAAACCATAGTAAAATAATATAATATAAAATTCAGCATTTTAACCATTTTAAAGTGTATACTTCAGTGGCATGTAGTGCATTCACAATGTTGTGCAACTAATCATCCCACAAAAAACCTGCCAGCCATTAAGCAGTCAATCCCTCTTTGCCCCACCTCCAGACCATTAATCTACTTTCTATCACTATAAATTTGCCTAGTCTAGATATTAGATATTCTAGATATTCTAGAATATATTAGATATTCTGGATATTCTAGAATATATTAGATATTCTAGATCATATGAGATATTTTATGTATGGCTTCTTTCACTTAGCACAATGTTTTCACAGTCCATATCATAGCACAAATCAGTATTTCATTACTTTTTATGGCTGAATAATATTCCCTTGGATGGATATATCACATTTGTTTATCCATCCATCAGGTGATGGACATTTGGGTTGTTTCCATCTTTTGGCTATTGTGAATAGTCCTATAAACATTCCTATACACATTTTCATTCTCAGTTCTCAGGGAGTGCAACTGCTAAGTCACATAGTAATTCTATGTTTAACTTACTAATGAATTGCCAAATTGTTTTCCAAGAAGTTGACAATTTTACATTCCCCCTGGCAATGTCTGAAGGTTTGGATTTCTCCACGTCCTCACAAGCACTTATTATTTTCTGTTATTTGTGTGTTTGTTTGGAATTATCAGATGAGAATTTTATAATAACAATTATATAGTTTTTTATTTGAGTAAAATTAACATAGGGTAATATTAATTTCAGGTGTACAATATAATGAATTAACAATTCTATACATTTCTCAGTGCTCAAGATAAGTGTTGTCTTGATTCCCTTTGTATATTATACATTCCCCCACCACCTCCACTCTGGCAATCACCAGTTTGTTCTCTGTATTTATGAGTTTATTTTTTTTGTCTCTCTTTGTTTGGTTTCTTAAATTCCACATGTGAGTGAAATCATATGATATGTGTCTTTATCTGACTGACTTACTTCACTGATACCCTCAGGGTCCAGCCCTATTGTTGCCAATAGCAAGATGTCATTCTTTTTTATGGCTGAATAATATTCATTGTGTGTGTGTGTGTGTGTGTGTGTGTGTGTGTGTGTGTGTGTCTATCACCTCTACTTTATCCATTCATCTATGGATGAACACTTGGGTTGCTTATTGTAAATAATGCTAAAATAAACATAGAAGTGCATATCTCTTTTCAAATTAGTGTTTTCATTTTCTTTGGGTAAATAGTAGTAGAATTACTAGATTATATGGTACTTCTATTTTTAACTTTTTAAGGAATCTTCATACTGTTTTCCACAGTGGCTGTCAGAATTTACATTCCCACCCACAGTGCACAAGGGTTCCTTTTTCTCCACATCCTCACCAAAAGTTGTTACTTCTTGTGTTTTTTATTTTAGCCATTCTGACAGGTATAAAGTGATATCTTATCATGGTTTTAATTTTCATTTCCCTGATGATCAGTGATGTTGAGCATCTTTTCATATGTGTGTTGGCCATCTGTATATCTTCTGTGGAAAAATGTCTATTCAGGTCCTCTGCCCATTTTTAATTAAATTATTTGGTTTTTGGCTTTGGAATTGTAGAAGTTCTTCACATATTTTGGATACTACCCCCTTATCAGATATATCATTTGCAAATATCTTCTCCCATTCAGTAGGTTGTCTTTTTGTTTTATCGATTATTTCTTCCGCTGTGCAAAAGCTTTTTATTTTGGTGTAGGCCCACTAGTTTAATTTTGCTTTTGTTTCCTTTGCCTGAGGAGATGTATATAAAAAAATGTTTCTATGGTTGATGTCAAAGAAATTTCTGCCTATATTTTCTTCTCAGAATTCTGTGGCTTCAAGTCTCAAATTTAGGTCTTTATTTTCTGCTATTTTCATCACGGATATCCTAGTGCATGTGAAGTACTATCTCATAGCTTTGGTTTGCATTTTTCTATTACTAAGACACTGAACATCTTTTTATGTATATGTTGGCCATTTGTATATCTTCTTTGGATACACGTCTATTCAGGTTCTTTGCTCATTTTTTAATTAGGTTGTTCAACTTATCGTTGAATTTTAAGAGCTTTTTATATACTCTGGATACTAGATCTTTTTTTTAATTGTGTTATGTTAGTCACCATACAGTACACCATTAGTTTTTGATGTAGTGTTCCATGATTCATTGCTTACATATAAAATCCAGTGCTCCATGCAATCCATCAGACATAGGATTTGCAAGTATTTCCCTCATTTGGGGGGGTTACCTTTCCATCTTGATAGTATCTTTTGATGCACAAGAGTTTTTAATGTGATGATATCCAACCTATTTTTTCTTTGTTGCCTGTGCTTTTGATGTCATATCCAAAAAACCATTGACTATTGCAAGGATGTGGACATTTATACGTATGTTTTCTTCTGAGAGTTTTATAGTTTTAGATCTTACTTTGGTCCATTTACATTGAATTTTTGTATATGGTATGAGGTAAGGTTCCAGGTCCATTCTTTTTTATTTGGATATCCAGCTGTCCCGGTACCATTTATTAAACAAGGTATTCACTTATACCTTTTAGGTCCAGCCATTCCCCAGCTGAAGACGAGGGAAAAGAAACAGACTTTCTGCAACTGAAGGTCTTAGCACCCTTGTCAAAAATCAGTTGACCATAGATGTACAGGTTTATTTCTATACTGCCAATTCTATTAGCATTGCATATTTTTCTGTGTATTATGATGATTTGACATCTTAAAAAAAAAATTTTCCTGCCTGGGAGAAAGACTTGCCTCACCTTGGGCTAAATTCTTAAAGAAAGTGAAAGACCCAGACTACAATATACCTTTAATATGCAAACTAACCAATCTAGACACACATCTCCTCTTTCTGGCCCATGTATCCCAGGAGGCATTATTCCTCTATCTTAATCATCTGAGAGCCAAGTACCAGGCAACTAGAGACCACTTCTATACTCCAAAACTCACTGATACTATTCAAACTCTCCAACTGTAAACTTGTTTCCCCAGCCCCGCCTTGTTTTTCTTGTGGAAATCAGTAAAGTTCCTGGCCTAAGTGCTCTCTCCCTCCTATTCTGTTTTCTGATATCCCTAGTGTTTTCTATGTGATCCTACATGATATATTATGTCCCCTGTCTTTAGGACCTGTGAGTATAATGAACTTTGTTTTTCTGAGCCTCTCCTATATTTCGTTTTGTACATGACTGACCATCTCATAAAAAACACAAAATACTATTCCACTGATCTATATGTCAATATTTATGCTAGTACCACACCATTTTGATTACTATACCTTTATAGTAATTTGTCAGACCAGGAAATGTGGGTACTCCAACTTTATTCTTTTTCAGTATTGTTTTGGCTATTCAGAGTTCCTTGCAATTCCATATAAAATTTAGGGTTAGTTTTTTCATTTCTGTAGAAAAGTCATTTTGATATGGATTGAATCAAATCTGTAGATCATTTTGGGAAGTAGTTATCTTAACAATATTAAGCCTTCCAATCCATGAACACAGGATGTCTTTCCACCTATTTATGTCTTTAATTTCTCTCAAAAATGTTTTATAGTTTTCAATGTAGAAAAATGGCACTGAATATACAGAACTACCCAGTGCACCAGTACAAAATGTAGATGAATCATCAATGCAAGAAAGAAGATGAGGATTCAGATTAGAGATAGGAGAGATGCTGCTCTTTCCATTCCTGGCTATCACATAATGTGAAGAGATGATGAAATCCATCATAGAGTCCAGAGTGAGAAAATACAGAAGCATCTCTCTTACAGAACAGTGACTGAACTCGTATATTAGTGATCTACTGCTGTGTAAGATATTACTCCAAAACTCTTGCAGGTTTTGGTAGGTCAAAAATTTGGGAGCAACTTATCTGGGTAACTCTGCGTCACGATATCCCAAGAGATTACACTCAAGCTGTTGGTTGAGGCTGTTGTCATCTGAAGGTTTCACTTGGACTGAAAGATACTTTCACAAAATGTATCACTCACATGGCTCTTAGTAAAAGGCTTTTGTTCCTTTAAAAGTTGGCCACTCCATAGGGCTGCATGGATGTCCTTATGATATGGCAGTTGGCTTCCCCCAGAGTGAGTGATCCAAGAAGAGTACCAGGAAAAATATATAATGCCTTTTATGACCTAGTCTCAAAAGTCACACAGTCACTTCTACCATATTCTATTTGTTAGAAGTCCCTTGATCTAGCCCATATTCAAGGGGAGAGGAATAGGCCCCACCTCTTAAAGAGGGCAGGGTCAAGTAACTTGTGGACATATTTTAAAACCCCTACACTAAAGAATGTAGTCACCTCTTCAATATGCACCTGTCTGACATGGTACCAAATAAATACTTCAAAAACAAAACCCCAAAATCCATCCAAAACCTGGTAGAGTAGTTCCTTCTTATCCACAGAGGATACACTACAAAACCTCCAGTGAGGGGCGCCTGGGTGGCTCAGTGGGTTAAAGCCTCTGCCTTCGGCTCAGGTCATGATCTCAGGGTCCTGGGATTGAGCCCTGCATTGGGCTCTCTGCTCAGCAGGGAGCCTGTTTCCTCCTCTCTCTCTGCCTGCCTCTCTGCCTACTTGTAATCTCTCTCTCTGTCAAATAAATAAATAAAATCTTTAAAAAAAAAAAAGACCTCCAGTGAATGGCTGAACCCTGTCCCAAATCCTATATATACTGTCTTTTTTCCTATGCATAAATACCTATAATAAAGTTTATGAATTAGACACAGTAACAGATTAATAATAACCAATAATAAACTAGAACAATAACATACCCTAATAAAAGTTATGTGAACAAGGTCTCTCTCAAAATATCTTACTGTATTCTACTCACCCTGATGATATCATGTGATAAAATGCCTACATGATGAAATGAAGTGACTTAAGCATTGTGATGTAGTGTTAGGCTACTACTGACCTTCTGAAAAGTGTCAGGATATAAAATCAATGCACAGAAATCAGTTGCATTTCCATATACCACCAACAAAACAGGATGAAGAGAAATTAAGGAGTCAATCCCATTTACAATTGCACCCAAACCATAAGATACCTAGGAATAAAACTAACCAAAGAGGCAAAGAATCTGTACTCAGAAAACTATAAAGTACTCATGAAAGGAATTGAGGAAGACACAAAGAAGTGGAAAAACATTCCATGCTCACGGATTGGAAGAACAAATATTGTAAAAATGTTGATGCTACCTAGAGCAATCTACACATTTAATGAAATCCCCATTAAAATACCATCAATTTATTTCAAAGAAATGGAACAAATAATCCTAAAATTTATATGGAACTAGAAAAGACCCCGAATAGCCAAAGGAATGTTGAAAAAGAAAACCAAAGTTGGTGGCATCACAATTCCAGACTTCAAGCTCTATTACAAAGCTGTCATCATCAAGACAGTATGGTACTAGCACAAAAACAGACACATAGATCAGTGAAACAGAATAGAGAGCCCAGAAATGGACTCTCATCTCTATGATCAACTCATCTTTGACAAACCAGGAAAGAATGTCCAATGGAAAAAAGATAGTCCCTTCAACAAATGGTGTTGGGGAAACTGGTCAGCCACATGCAGAAGAATGAAACTGGACCATTTCCTTACACCACACACAAAAATAGACTCAGAATGGATGAAAGACCTCAATGTGAGACAGGAATCCAACAAAATCCTTGAGGAGAATACAGGCAGCAACCTCTTTGACCTGGGCTGCAGCAACTTCTTCCTAGATACATCACCAAAGGCAAGGGAACCAAGGGCAAAAATGACCTATTGAGACTTCATAAATATAAAAAGCTTTTGAACAATAAAGGAAATAGTCAACAAAACCAAAGGACAACTGACATAATGGAAGAAGATATTTGCAAATGACATATCAGATAAAGGGCTAAAATCTATAAAGAACTATCAAAAATCTATAAAGAAGTTATCAAACTCAACACCCAAAAACAAATAATCCAATAAAGAAATGGGCAGAAGACATGAACAGACATTTCTCCAAAGAAGACATTCAAATGGCCAACAGACACATGAGAAAGTGCTCAACATCACTCGGTATCAGGGAAATACAAATCAAAACCATAGTGAAATATCACCTCACACCAGTCAGAATGGCTAAAATTAACAAGTCAGGAAACAACAGATGTTGGCAAGGATGCGAAGAAAGGGGAACCCTCCTACACTTTGGTGGGAATGTAAGCTGGTGTAGCCACTCTGGAAAACACTATGGAGGTTCCTCAAAAAGTTGAAAATAGAGCTACCCTATGACCTAGCAATCACACTACTGGGTATTTACCCTAAAGATACAAAGGCAGTGATCCTCAGGGGCACATGCACCCAAATGTTTATAGCAGCAATATCCACAATGATCAAATTGTGGAAAGAGCCCAGATATCCATAGACAGATGAATGGATAAAGAAGATGTGGTGTATATATACTATGGAATATTATGCAGCCATCAAAAAATGAAATCTTGCCATTTGCAACATGGATGGAACTAGAGGGTATTATGCTAAGTGAAATAAGTCAATCAGAGAAAGACAATTCTTATATGACCTCACTGATATGTGGAATTTGAGAAACAAGGCATAGGATCGTAGGGGAAGAGGGGAAAAAATGAAACAAGATGAAACCAGAGAGGAGACAAACCATAAGAGGATCTTAACCTCAGGAAATAAACTGAGAGTTGCTGGAGTGCAGGTGTGTGAGAGGGACAGGGTGGCTGAGTAATGAACATTGGGGAAGGTATATGTCATGGGGAGTGCTGTGTTTTGTGTAAGACTGATGAATAACAGGCTGTACCCCTGAAAAAATAATATACTATATTTTAATAATAATAAAGAAACTTCCAATGACATATCATATGTTTTTAAAATGCACACTTAATCCTGTTAGAATATAAGTCAAATAAATCTAAATTTAGATTGTGAATTTTTATCTTGAAAAACTAAATGAGAAAGATATGGGAATCTATATTTTATAGTAAATCTTTAAAAATTTTAAAGGATGGGAAGTCTGTGAAAATGACCCTGACATAAAGTAACTATCAAGGGTTTAGAGTTAAAAATTTAGTTGCTTTGGCTGTCTGTTCCTTCTTTTTAGTACTAAGATCCTGCACTAAAGACTAGAAGACTTGTTTATGATTGTCGTAATCAATATTAGCATAGTATTGATTTTAATACCTAAGAGCTTATCATCATAAAATGAAGCTCCCTGCAGTATTTCAAAGATCTTCTCATGCTATGTGGTCCTTTTAGGTCCAGTATTGCCAATAAATGGCTCAGTAGCTCTCAGAGAAATGAGCATTCTAACTCTACATACGGAAACAGCTAAGTTTACAACCAGCTTGCTAACTAAATAGAAGTATTGTCTCATGATGATAAAAACAACATTGTTTTGTAGAGTGAAAATTATAAGCAAACAGATCTCAGAGACATGTTCTTAAAATATTTTCCTGAAAAGATGTCCATGGGTCAGCATTGTTCATCGCAACGCTTTCCAGGCATGTGAAAACTGATTCATGAGTGTGAATTTAAGGGACACTGAGCATAACATCAGGAAATAATCCTGCAAGTAATTATTGCACATAAAAGACCTCCTGTTGCACAAATGTCAGTTATGCCAAGGAAAATTACTCATACTATCCTGCACCTCCCTTTTAAGGACTGCTCATTCTACTTTATATATTAAAGGACTAGCATATTAAGATGCTAGAAATGCTTAAGGGTGAAAAGTTTCTCTTTTGATAACTGCCAGTTAGTTTGATCTACACAGAAACTCATATGTTTGGCTATAGTGTAAGAACTCAGTTGGGGCTGTCAGAGCATTAGTTCTTTTCACTGGAAGCCTCTGTATGGCTGTCTGGGCTTCTGCACAGCATGAGGCCTAGCTTCCAAGAAGGATTAATTCAAGAGATAATGATAGAAGATACAGATTTTAGAAGTTACAGTGTTGATTCATCTGCATTCTGTTAGTCAAAACATGTAGAAAGGGCTGACCCAGCAAGGGGTAAGGAAATGAATTCTGCTTCTTGTTGCAGGAGTGGCAAGTTCCCTTTACAGTCTAGCTTGTGATGGGTGTTAGAAAATAACATCTGTCTCCCTAAATTTATCATTTTCCTGCATAGTCCAGCCCTCTGGATAAATGCATTTACAAAATGTTTTATAAGGAAATAGCCCATCATAAAGCACAGAGACCTCTCCCCACCATCTCCATCTTTCCCTCCTTTCCTTTCTTTCTTTTTCTCTCTCCCTCCCTCCATCTCTATCCTCTCTCTCTCTCTCTCTCCCTCTCCTTCTCCCTCTCTGGTCCCCTCCAGGGGAATAAAGGTAAAGGTAAAGGATTTTCCTTCCTTCCATGAAGATTTGCTTATATTCCAGAATGAAGATAAGTGCTGTCTCCTCTCTCTGTATATGGAAGGAAAGATGGGCAACCATATATAAAATCAGAGTTTCCTAATTTGGAGATTTCTCCCCTTAAATGTACTCATCCACATATGTGGGTACTATCAGGCCTTCGCCGTAGGATATTGTAGGATTCGGACTTGGGGAACAAAGCAAGATGTTGTTCTGGTTGTTGCATTTGCTGTGGGAAATGAATGGTCTTGGCCTTTGACTGTGCTCTCATGTTTTTCTGAAAATAGGGTAAAATTTAGATCCTTCACAGTTTCTGATTATAAATAGGAGCATTTTCCTGACCACATTTGGAAATACAATCCACTATATTCAATGAGGAAAAAGAGCACGAGTCACAGGCAATAGAATATATAGGACCATTTTGATTAATCTAAGTAGGTAAATCATCCCAAATAGGAATCAACAGATAAAGAAAATGTCTATGGAATAGATTAACTTTGGAAAGAGAAGCTATTAGGAAATATTCTTAGACTCCCACATGTTTTCACAGAGGAGAAAAACTGGATTATTCCTGGAATCTCTAACATAAGGTAGAGGAGGTTACATTTTGAGGAAATGCTATAGATTAAGTATCTCCAGCACATCTTAGAGGTTACTTGAACAACAGTTTCTAACAAAGTACAGCAAAGTTATATTCACAGATGCAGCTGGTAAATTTTGTTTAAATACTAAATTTGTTTCAAAAAGAGTTAGAGGTTTGGGTTTATAATAAAAGATCTACCATTTTCAGTTTACCCCTTGTTCATTAATTCTTATGGTCATGGCTTCACTAAACATCAAGTCAAATTTTTTTTGGCCTAGCTTTTCCTCTATACCTTTACTATGACACTAGCTACAAAACAAACAAACAAGAAACAAAAAAAAAAAACCACATTATTAGAATTGTATGTTTGTCTTCTTCATTAGGTTATGACCCTCTGGAATTCGGAATAATGTCTTAGTTATTTCTGTGTCCCTCAAATTATCTGACACAGTGTTTTAAACAAATAGGAACTTAATATTTAGTAGAACCAATTTAATTCCTTAAATGGCCATATCATTTGAGAGCTACTGTTGCTGATTTTTATTAACAATGTTAATTGCCTACATTTTATTCTTCAATTAATAGGAAATATAAGTATTTTCATGGTATACTATTCTGCATAATGACATTGTCAGCCCAGATTTAAAGCCTGTCATCTACTGATTATTTGTATTAATGCAAGTAGTAAATTATTTAAATGACTTAATACTTGTGTAAAGCCATGTGAAAAAAAAAGAAACAAAACTGCAAATTAAACGAGGTCCAGATCTGCCTTCCTCCAGTTCCCAAAACTGCCACAGTGCCACTTGCTTTGCCAAATGATTTTACCATATTTATCTGTCTTCTTTCCAATTGCATCAACTGTGCCATCTGGGTGCAGACGGACAAACCCTCCAGTGAGCCTGTTGTAGAATTGTAGAGTATTTCCTTTCATAAACTTCCATCTTTCTGCAGCCCACTAAATATAAAAACAAAACAAAACCAAAAGCAACAACATAAGACAAAGAAGTTACTAAGAAACACTGCTTACTAAACATTATATACTGTTTCTGTTGTAACATGTCAAATAGTTACTTGGACACTATTTGTACCAAACAATTTAAGACCAAAAGTAAAATCTTACTGTTTCTTTTCTAGTAAGCTCTAGCTTCTGCCCTGAGGGTATAAAGGAAAGAGATCATTAATTTCAGCAGAATCATACTTTCCTCAATCATCATAAAAGAGAATTTTCTAATATATGACACTCACTTGCAAAGATGATACTGTGATCCATGGCATGCAGTTCTCTGGCAATCTTACCATCATCTTCCCCTTGATCCAACCACCTGTGGAAAGAGAAGTGTATCAAGAATATTGTGGCTTTATATTTATACTAACCACCGGCAATTATGGAGCCAAGTCAGGAATAATGGGTAACAGAAACTAGAAAAAGTCATAGATATCTTGTTGGTAAGAGCAGAGCAGAAAATGGAAAAGGAAATGCTTGAAATGACTATGAGATAGGTAGGATGTACAGGGAGGTAGGAGAAGCTGTTATCAGGTTCAGGGTGAAACATGCCTTTTCCTAATCCACAGGTAAATTAGTTAGCTTACCCAGGTCATAGATCTTATATCCACTGGACCAGTTATGTTATCCTGTTTTTTAGTCATTAACTACAGTTCAAACAATAGTCAGCTATTTTTTTTAAGATTTTATTTATTTATGTGACAGAGAGAGAGAGAGAGAGAGAGAATGAGATCACAAGTAGGCAGAGAGGCAGGCAGAGGGAGAGGGGTAAGGAGGCTCCTTGCTGAGCAGAGAGCCTGATGTGGGGCTCAATCCCAGGACTCTGAAATCATGACCTGAGCCAAAGGCAGAGACTTAACCCACTGAGCCACCAGGCACTCCCCATAGTCAGTTATTTCATAAATGGTTATTATTGGTTCCATGGGGAAAGAGAGAGGCAAGTAATGAAAGAAAGAGCAAATCTATCACCACTATTGGAAGAATAACCCAAAATCAATGCCTAGTGACAGTGGGTCAACAATGTTTTCATCATATAAAAAGCCACATGCAACATTTATTTTGTAACTTTATTATATTTGAACTTAATTTAGGACCTAGTCCAAAGGGAATCAGTTTTCTTGCCAGAGACCTTCTTTCTCATTACTGATATATAAAATCATATTTTTATCTTTCTGGGTAAATTAAGGTATATTTTAAAAATATGATTAAATCTACCTTAATTTACCAGGAGAGATTTAAACTTATATCATCAGGAATGGTGATAAACATAATGTGTATCTTTCTAAACAGAAGCAGAAGCCCCTAAAGTTAATCTTCAGAAAAGTTACCCAACAAAGCATCAGTGACTAGGAATAATTGAATAAGCTATCCATTTCTCCAAAATATAGTAACTTGGAACTAATATGAAATAAATTTTTTCAATGTAAAAGCAGACCTACAAACCTGTGACAGAAGAAGGTATATTCATGATTTGTTATGGGATCCTTGATTACAACATCATCAAGAAACCAGCCATTTCCTAAACACAAATTAAAGAAAGAATAATGTGGTGTGAATATGTACGGTCCAGGTATTACTTGAAGTTTCAAAAAGAGGTCCTAGCGTCCAAATGTACATACAAGCTTTGTGCACCATAAAGGTTTAATACTTCAAATAAAGCAGAATATGAGAAGTGAGCTAGAAGAAGCATTTAAAAAATATTTCTTATACATGTACCAAAAGCACTACATATTTTAAGGCTTCATGTTTTATGATAGCTATTTCAATATGATTTTCCAAGCACTTGAAAAAAGAATAATTCTGTAATTTCTCTTAATTTTATAAACTGCATTTATATTCCTGGACATAACATCTTCCAAAAAATATATATCTAATGAGTTAGCAATACTCCTGTTTCCAAGACATATACATAAGGTTAATCAAAGGTCAAATTTGAAGTATATATTTTGATAAGCTAGCAAATGAACATTCAGAAACTCTTGAAGCACACAGGCTGAGCTAGTATACATGAAGTTAGTAATCTTCTAAATATTTGATTTTATATTAATTTTCAAACTGGAGTTGGTTAAAATATAATTTAATTTTATTTGTAGATAAAATGGAATGTTTAACCATAGTAGTTTCATTTATACAAAGAGCCAGCACAAAATCTATACTCCTCTAATTAAAAATCTTGAGTTTAGGGCACCTGGGTGGCTCAGTGGGTTGAAGCCTCTGCTTTCGGCTTGGNCCCGCATCGGGCTCTCTGCTCAGCAGGGAGCCTTCCCCCCCCCCCTGCCTACCTCTCTGCCTCCTTGTGATCTCTCTCCCTCTGTGAAATAAATAAATAAATAATTCTTAAAAAAAAAAAAGAAAGAAAAGCATTAAAAAAAAATCTTGAGTTTATGAGTTAGTACTTAACAGCTATAGGATGAAACCTTTTATCAAAGCATACAAGGGCCTTAATTGCCTGGCCTCTGCTTACTTTTTTTTAAGATTTTTATTTATTTATATGAGATAGAGAGTGAAAGAGAGCATGAGAGGAGGGGTAGAGGGAGAGGGAGAAGCACGCTCCTCACCGAGCAAGGAGCCCAACATGGGGCTTAACCCAAGGACTCTGGGATCATGACCTGAAGCATAGGCAGACACTTAACCAACTGAACCACCCAGGTGCCCCATTTGGCTTACTTTTTAATTTCATCCCTTATTACATATTCCCATTATGGCACCATTCCAAACTCCTCATAGTTCCCTAGATCAGTGATCTTCCAACACAGATTGCTGGGCACCACACAGTTTCAGATGTAGCAGGCCTGGGATAAGCAACCTAAAGTACTAACTGTCCCAGGTTCCCCTCAAGAAAGGGATTTCCCAGGATGAAGGATTTTCAGTGTTAATACCAGGACAACCCCAGGCAAACCAGAATGATTGGTCATTCTATAAAAGAAACCTTAATGAGATCCCAGAACCATACTTTGAAAACTACTGCCATAGATAATTAATATTCATAATTTACATATGTTTCCTTCACATATGCCATTCCCTATGCCTAAAATGTCATCTCCAAAATGCTTTATTTCATTTTTCAATTTTACCCCCCAAAAATAAATAAATAAATAAATAAATAAATAAATAAATAAATAAATAAATAATAAAATTTCTTGTCTCCTTCAAGGAAAATTAAAATGTTACCAGAATTCTGAAATGGGTTTTAAGAACTACTGAGAAGTCTTTAAAGAAAACTCTTGGAGATGATAAGGAATGGATTTTATTGATTTTTTTAAGATTTATTTATTCATTTCAGAGAGAGAGAGAGCATGAGTGGGAGGGGGGAGGAGAGGGAGAGAGAATCTCAAGCTGACTCCTCACTGAGCACAGAGCCTGATGTAGGGCTCACTACCACAACCATGAGATCAGGACCTGAGCTGAGACCAGGAGTTGGATGCTCAACTAACTGAGCCACCCTGGCACCCCAAGGAATTGATTTTTAAAATTCTTTATAAGTTAATAGAGTTAATTAGTAATTAGTTTAAAAGTACCTATAAAAAATACATATTACCTATTAGAACAGTCAAGTAGAGTCAATATCAGTCAAAAGACAATGTAAACATGAAATAGATATCACTGAAATTAGGGGTTGTTTTCTACACACAATAACCTTGTGGGTTAACTAAAATTTTACAAAATCTGATAAGAAAAAAGGTTAAGTTTTATTTTATTTTTTCTTTTTTAAAGATTTTATTTATTTATTTGACAGAGAGAGAGAGATCACAAGTAGGCAGAGAGAGGCAGGCAGAGAGAGGAGGAAGCAGGCTCCCCGCTGAGCAGGGAGCCTGATGCGGGGCTAGATCCCAGGACCTGAGATCATGACCTGAGCCGAAGGCAGAGGCTTTAACCCACTGAGCCACCCAGGCGTCCCAAAGGTTAAGTTTTAAATATTCTATTTCTTTATATAATACTAAAGATTTATTTTGGGCCATTTTTTCCAAGTTCTTTATATGATTAGTGATTTTTTTTATTGTATCCTAGACATTTTGGATATAATATTATGAGACTCTGAGTCCCACTTAATCTTCTTTTTTAGCAGGCAGTTCCCTCTGCTGATGTGCAGCATAAGTTGTGTATGTGTGTACACATTCAACTTCTGACACCACCGGGGCAGAAATGGGGCACTGACTCACTGCAGACAACTGGAGAGAAGTTTACTTCCTCCACTGGTACCTTCCCACAAAAATAAGTAAGGCATTTACAGTGCCTTATTGACTCTGAGGAGAGTAACATCCCTGGTGTAACCCTCTGCTTTCATAGGAGGGGAAGGATGGATGGGCCTGAGTCAAATCCTTTACTGCTCTGGGTAAGGACAGAAGCTCAGCTACACAGTGGGCACCACAGAAAGGAGGGGTACCAACTAGTCCCAATTCCACTACCTCACTCTACCTTGCTGGTGTTAGATAGGAGTAGAAGCTCAGGTCACTGGCTTTCACTGATGACTAGGGTACAGGGGAAGTAGAATGTCAACTACTCCATATTGTCCTACCTCATTACACCTCATGATGCTAGGTAGGGGTGGATACCCAGTAGAACCCACTGACACAGGGATGGGAGATAGTGGAGTGCTGACTAGCCCCAGATTGCACTGCTTGCTCCTATTTGCAAATGACATGACTGTCTATGGATAAAACTCCAAACAAACTACTACTACTACTATACTACTACTACTACTACTACTGATAATAATAATAATAATAATAATAATAATAATAACAATAAATCTTGGAACTAAAAAGTGAGTTGAATAAGGTCTTGGATACAAGACAAATCACCAACAAAATAAATCACATTTCTATATCTAACAATGAACATGTGGAAATTGAAATTTAGATAATTAGACAATACCACTTAACATCACTCTAGAGATTATTTAGGTATAAACTTAACAAAACATGTCCAGAATCTGTATGCTGAAACTTAAAGAATGTTGAGGAAACAAATCAAAGAATAGTTAAACAAATGAAGAAACATATCCATACTACATTCATAGATTGGAGTTCCAACATAGTAAAGGCATCAATTCTCACCAAATTAAGCTCTAGGTTTGATGTAATTGCCATAAAAATCTCAGCAAGTTTTACTGTAGATATGGATAAGCTTTTCTAAAATTTATATAGAAAAGGACAAGCCTTAAAATAGCTAAAATAATCTTTAAAAATACTAAAATAGGAGGAATCAGTGTACCTGATATTAAGGCCTAGTGAATAGCTCTCAGGATAGTGTGGTATTGGCAGGATAGACACATAGGTCAATGGAACAGAATAGAGAATCCTGAAATAATTCCACATCAATATGCCCAACTGCTTTATGACAAAGGTGTAAAAACAATTCAGTGGAGGCAGGATAGGCTTTTCAACAATTGGTGTTGGAGTAGTTAAGACATTCATAGGTAAAAATAAATTAACTTCAACCTACCTCTCACACTTTATACAAAATCTCAAAATAAATCATAGAATTAAATATGAAATGTAGAACTATAAAACTTTTAGGAAAAATAAGGAAAAAGCTTTGTTGGGGTGCCTGGGTGGCTCAGTCATTAAGTATCTGCCTTCGGCTCAGGCCATGATCCCAGGGTCCTGGGAATGAGACCCCCATCAGGCTCCCTGCTCAGCAGGAAGCCTGCTTCTCTCTCTCCCACTCCCCCTCCCCCTAGTTGTGTTCCCTCTCTCACTATCTCTCTCTGTAAAATAAATAAATAAAATCTAAAAAAAAAAAATTTGTGATCAGGATTAGGCAGAGTTCTTCAACTTAACAACTTAACCCCAAAACTACAATCCATAAAAAAGAAAAATGAATAAACTGGATCTCATCTAGACTAAAAATTTGTTCTTCAAATTTGTTCTTTAGGTATTTACCAGAGAAAATGAAAACACTAATTCTAAACGATATAGGCACCCCTGTGTTTATTGCAGCATTACTTATAAAAGCAAAGATTAGAAACAACCTAAGTATACATCAACAGACAAATGGATAAGGAAGATGTGTTATGGTATGTGTAAACACACACACACACACACACACACACACACACACAAAACACAAAACACATGAATATTACACAGCCATAAAAAAGGATGAGATTGTGCCATTTGAAGCAACATGTATAGACCTAGAGGGTATTATGCAAAGTGAAATAAATCAAACTGAGAAAAACAAATACGATTCCATTCATAAGTGGAATCAAAAAAATGAGTAAACAAACAAAAAGCAGAATCAGACCGATACATACAAAGAACAAACCGGTGGTTGCCAAAGGGAGGAGTGCAGGGGGTTGGGCAAAATGGTTGAAGAGAAGAGGGAGGTATAGGTTTCCAGTTATGGAATGAATACATCACAGGATAAAAGGCACAGCATAAGGAATACAGTCAATGATACTATAATATCAATGTTTATGGGACAGATGATAGCTACACTCTGGTGAACATAGCATAATGTTGTGTCAACTATACTCAAAAAAAGTTTAATTAAAAATACAGCTTATAATTAAATATTTTTACTTTTTAGTTTTGAATAATAAAAGTTTATTTTGGGTCATTTTGAATTGATTTTTTAATATCCATTGATCATTTTTCTATTAAATATATGTTAAAATTTAGTTCAGGCCTTACTCTGTCACTTACAGATCTATTATCATGACATTCACTAAAATATATTTTAAAATTGCCATCTTTAATGCATTTTCATGTGAGTCTTCCTTGTTAATCTTTTCCAAAATGCTAGTCTATTATATCCTTTTAATTTTTCCAATTAGTAACATTATAATTTTAACATATTTATTAAGAAATAATTTACATACCTAAAGTTCCCCTGTTTAAATGGGTTCAGTGGTTTGTAAAATATATTTGTGCAACTATCATCATAACTCAAAAGCAGTACAATTTCATCATCCTCAAAGGAAATTTTGTACTTATTCACTGTCACTGTCAACCACCACCCTGTCCTTTCTCCTAGACTTAGGCAACCACTAATCTACTTTCTCATTTTGATAAATTTGTCTATTGTGCAGATTTCACACGAATGGAATCATATAACGTGATCTTTTGTGACTAGATTAATCAGCGAGGTAGAAAAAGGAAGTCAGCTCTCTGTCTCAGGACTTACTTTAGGTCAATTGTTCTATCCTGTATTTCAGATTTTATCTATTCTGAGCCTATGATAACTCAATCAAAATTAGTAGGTATATCTGTATTATTATGTCCTTTCTTTCCCCAACTCTTATTTCCTCACTTGCAATGCTCCACTTGATTTTGGAGTAAACAATAGTCTTTCTGTAAGAAACCATTGCAGCAAATTCTCTCCATTGTGGTCTGAGATCTTATGTAAAGTGAATCTCAAGCTTTGCGCAGTGGCAGTAGCCAATGAGGTTTATCCGAGGCGCGATTATTGCTAATTAAAGTGAATCTCACTACAGATTATTTTTGCCTAACCAAATGGACAGACTTTGTGCACTTTTGTTCATCAAAATTCTAAAATCTGTTTACCGCCAATGTACCATAGACACAGACAGCCAAGACCTAAACGAAATATGTGGAAACATAAAACCTTCACCTCTTTCACCAAGAAAACCCAAAAACGAACAAACAAAATGAAAACAACCTAAGCACAATGCTGTTGGGAGTGCGACCACCAAAAAAATGGATTACACGGCTAGCTGATATCATTGGTAAATACTTTGTAAAGGAATAAATAGGTTCATTTAAGCTAAAACAGGCACAGGACCTATAATTCAAATTTTCTTGCCTAGAACTTCCTAATTCAGTATGGCTTTCAGATAAGGCCAGTCTAATAAGTCAGATGTGCATGTGTTTTTTATTGTTGATGCTAATTTTTACATATATTATAAATATTATATTTTTTGCTGCCACTCTAAGATCTTTTATATCTTATATTTTCTATATAAGAAAACCAGATTCAAGTGACTATATATTGATTTAATTTCTAGTCACTCTATAAATTCTATTTTTTTAATTGATACACCTTGCATTTTAATAGACATTTCTGTCACCTATAAGCAATAACTCTGCCTTCTACTTTCCAAAATTATAATTGTTTTAGGAAACATAATGCTTTCCAAAGAATGACTATATGCATAATGAGGAAATCTTTATTGTATCTCAAACTTTAATGAATTTCATTGCTTATTAAGTGGTTGTTTTGAGTTACATTATTTTAAAATATTTTTTCTGTTCTAAATTTTCAAAGAACATTTAATAATAGTATTATTGGACTAACAATTTTTCTACTTTAACCTCCTGAGGTGATGTATTTTATTAACAGATTTTCTAATACTGAACTACACTTCAATTTTTTGGCATGAACCTACTTAGTTTGTTATTATTATTCCTTTATTATACTTCTTGATTTCATTTTGTACACATTTAACTTAGGATATCTGTATATGCATTTATCAGTAAGGCTGATCTACAACTGTTCTTCTGGACAAAACAAACACAATGGGACACATGACATTGTATAATTATGAAAATACTCAGGATTGTCAATTTTATTAGAATATTTGGAGGAAAGGGAAATGAGAAACTTAACTGTCAAATGAAATATATTGTCTTCATCTGATTGGACTGCTATAACAAAATACCACAAACTGGCTAGCTTATAAACAACGGAAATTCATTACTCAGTTCTGGAGGCCAGGTATTCCAAAATCAAGGCACCAGCATAGCCACCTGGTGAGGACTCTCCTCATGGTTTATAGCCTGCACCTTCTCGCTGTATCCTCACAAAGTGAAAGGCACTAGGGTTTTCTCTCTGGAACCACTTTTATAAGAGCATTCCTCAAGGCTCCACCTCCCACAGGCCCCAACAACTAACAACATTGCATAAGGCCTTAAGAGTTCAACATATTAATTTAGGGGGGGCCATAAACATTCAGACCACAGCAAAAACTTTTTAACAAATGTGGGGAAATTATCAAATAAAAATAGTTGCTTACATTTTCATTATAAGACACGAATATGTAAACAAAAAGATAACTCCTTTGAATAGGTCCTCTGAGGTCTGTAGACATTCTTATTCATACTGGGAACATAATAGAGAACAATGTAAGAAGCACTAAATCATAGTTCTATATTTTGTACATTTTCAAGTTTCAGTATCATTAAGGCTATTTAGAAGTTTCTAATTCCGTAATCTCGAACATTTTATATAGCACTGAAAATGTCTGCTTCATGGACAGTTTAGAGAAAGTGCTGATAAATCCAAATAGAAACAGAAGTTTTGGAAAAAGATTAGCCTTCTAAAAATGTTTATTATTATTGATTATTGTCATTTTCTACTTTTATTTGAACAATATTGAGTCAAATTTGCCTCCTTGGATCATTCATAATTTCTCAACCTAAATTTCTGTGGCCAATTTGTCTTAAATAATCATCCAGCTCATGCAGAACTTTAAATTTATTTATCCAAAACTTAAAATTTATTTATCCAAATAAATGAATTTATTTATTTAGTCTCAAAACTTTTATCCGATATGTATTCGTATTATATTCACTATATTTTCTTTTGGCATTTATTTTCTTCTCATTTTTATTGAACTTTTCAGTGTTGGTTTACTATGTGAGGGTTTGAACTTTTTTTCCTTAGGAACCCATTCCTATAAGTGACATCAGTTCTGCTTTTCTATTTTCAGTCTTTGATTTCTGTTTTTGTCTTCATTAGTTTCTTTCTCTCATTTTTCTCAATTTTTCTTTATTTCTTACATAACTTTTTTCCCAACTTTATTGAGATAAAATTGACATATAATATTTTATGAATTTAAGGTATACAACTTACTGATTTGAAAAATGTATATAATGCTATATAATTACCAAAATAAGGTTGGTTAACATATCCTTCACATAATTATATTTTTTGTTGTTGTTGTTGTTATGGTCAGAACATTTAAAATCTAGTCTCGTAGAAAATTTCAATTATTAATATGACATTATTAACTAGAGTTACCATGCTAAACATTAGATCCCCAGAACTTATTTCTCTTATAACTGGAAGCTTGTACCCTTTGATCAACATCTCCTCTTTTCCCCTACCACCCAGCCCCCAGTGACCACCAATCTACTGTTTCTGCATTCAGCTTTTTTATATTCTACCTATAAGTTAGGTCATATAGGAAATGTCTTTGTCTTTTTTCACTCAGCATAATATCCTTCAAGTTCATTCACATTGTCACAAATTGCCATTTGTGACATTCCTTTTTAGGGCAGAATAATATTCATTTTATATATAGACCACAATTCTTCACCTATTCAACTGCTGATGGACACATAGGAGATTTCTACATATTGGCCACTGTGAATAATGCCGCAATGAAGATGAGAGTGCATCTATGTTTGTGAGATAGTGAATTCATTTCCTTTGGGATTGCTGGATCATATGGTAATTGTATTTTCATTTTGGGAGAAACCTCTAAACTGCTTTCCTCAGTACTTGTACCAATTTAAATTCTCACCACAGTACATAAAGTTTCCCTATCTATCCCTTCCAGCATTTATTATATCTTGCCTTTTTTTGATGATAGCCATTCTAACAGGTGTAATGTAATACCCAATGTGGTTTTGATTTGCATTTCCCTGATGATTATTGATGTTGAGCATGTTTTCATATACCTGTTGGCCATTTGGATGACTTCTTTGGGAAAAAGCCTTTTCAGATCCTCTGCCCATTTTTTAACTGTATTGTACGGGGTTTTTGTTTTTTGGTTTTTGTTTTAGCTATTAAGTTGCACAAGTTCTTTATATATTTTAGATATTAACCACTTATCAGATATATGATTTAAAAATATTTTTTCCACATTGTAAGTTACCTTTCTATTGTTTTGATAATTTCCTTTGTTGTGCAGAAACTTTTTAGTTTGATGTAATCCTACTTTATTTTTGCTTTGGATGCCTTTGCCTTTGGTATCAAATCCAAAAAAAATCTTTGTCAGAATGATGTTAAAAAGCTCACCACGTGTGTTTTCTGCCAGAA
The DNA here is from genome assembly GCA_002007465.1 of Ailurus styani. NCBI lineage: Eukaryota > Metazoa > Chordata > Mammalia > Carnivora > Ailuridae > Ailurus > Ailurus styani. The sequence goes on along the minus strand of LNAC01001196.1, from coordinate 172,896 downwards.
GTTTCACAGTTTTAGGTCTTATATATTTAAGTCTTTAATCCATTTTGAGCTAATTTTTGTATGGGGTGTAACACAGTGGTACGGTTTGTTTTTTGGTTTTTTTTGGTTTTATTTTTTTGCATGTGGCTGTCCACTTTTCCCAACACCAGTTATGGAAGAAGCTATCCTTTCCACAATGTATATTGTTGGTGCCTTTGTTGTAAATTAGTTGACCATACAAGTGTGGGTTTGTTGCTGGTCTCTCTATTCTGCTTCATTTACATCAACACCATAATGTTTTGATTACTATAGTTTTTTATTATAGTTTAAAATCACAAGAAGTATGATGTTCGCTTGGTTCTTTATTCTCTCGTATGATTACTTTGGCTATTCAGGGTCTTCCATGGATCCATATAAATTTTAAAATTCTTTGTTCCATTTCCATAAAAAGTGCCATTGGAGTTTTTCATAAAGATTGCCCTGAATCTGTAGATTATTTTGGATAGTATGAACATTTTAACAATATTAATTCTTCCAACCCATGAGAATAGAATATCTCCCCATTTATTTGTGTCTTCTTTAATTTCTTTCATCAATGTCTTAATGATTTTCGGTGTACAGGTCTTTCACCTCCATGGTTAAATTAATTCCTAGGTATTTTGTTCTTTTTGATGCAAATGTAAATGGCATTGTTTTTTTAATTTCTCTTTCTGAAACTTTCTTATTATTGTACAGAAATGCAACAGAATTTTGTATATGGATTTATATCCTGCAACTTTACTGATTTTTATTAATTCTAACAATTTTTTATGGAGTCTGTAGGGGTTTCTATATATAATACATCATCTGCAAATAGTGACAGTTCTATTTCTTCCTTTGCAATTTGGATGCCTTTTATTTATTCTGTTGACTAATTGATCTGGCTAGGATTTCCAATACTTTTTGAATAAAAGTGGTGAAAGTGGGTATTTGGGGGGGATCCCTACTTATATAATGAAGTATATCTCCATATTAACTGAAAATACTTTCTGTATTAAACATTGTAGGTATACCTCATTTTATTGTGCTTCATTTTATTATGTTTCACACATACATTTTTTTAACAAATTAAATTCCCACTGTTGAGATCTACCACTCAGGAAAAAAAAAAGGTTCTTTTCAAACTGTTACTGCAATATATTACAGTAATGCACAATGTACAACACAATGTACCTGGTTAACCAAGAACCTTGATGGAGATGTACAATGAGATTAATGTTGTTTTCATGCTGGTTAAAACAACATCCATTCTGCAGGCCATGGATCAAGGAGTAATTTCAACTTCTAAGTGTTATTATTTTAAAAATACATGTCATAAGGCGATAGCTGCCATAGATAGCGATTCATCTGAAAATGTGGATAACGTAAATTGGAAATCTGGAAAGGATTCACCATTCTAGTTGCCACTGAGAACATTTGCAATTCATAGGAAGAGGTCAAAATATCAACATTAACAGAAGTTTGGAAGAAGTTGATTCCAACCCTCACGAATAACTCTGAGGGGTTTAAGACTTTAGTGGAGGAGGGCGCCTGGGTGGCTCAGTGGGTTAAAGCCTCTGCTTTCGGCTCAGGTCATGATCTCAGGGTCCTGGGATCGAGGCCCGCATCGGGCTCCCTGCTCAGCGATGAGCCTGCTTCACCCTCTCTCTCTCTGCCTGCCTCTCTGCCTCCTTGTGATCTCTCTCCCTCTGTGAAATGAATAAATAAAATCTTAAAAAAAAAAAAAAAGACTTTAGTGGAGGAAGTGTACATGGGATAGAAACCGTAAGAGAACTATAATAAGAAGTGGAACCTGAACATGTGACTGAATCACTCCAATCTCATGACAAAACTTTTACAGAAGAGGAGCTGCTGCTTATGGATGAGCAGAGTAAGTGGTTTCTTGCAGTGGAATCTACTCCAGGTGAGGATACTTTGAAGATTGTTGAAATGACAACAAAGGATTTAGAATATTACATAAAATTGGTTGATTAAGCAGAAACAGGATTTGAGAGGATTGGCTTCAATTTTCAAAGAATTTCTACTGTGGGAAAAATGTTATCTCACAGCACTGCATCCTGCAGAGAAATCAGTTGTGAAACAGTCCATTGATGTGGTAAACTCCATTGTCTTAATTTTTTAAATTGCCATAGTTGCCCTAGGCTTCAGCAACCACTACCCTGATCAGTCAGCAGCCATCAACATTGAGATAAAACCCTCTACTAGCAAAAAAATTACAACTTACTAAAAGCTCAGATGATGCCTAGTATTTTTTAGCAATAAAGTATTTTTAATTAAGGTATATACATTTTTTCAGACATAATGCTATCATGCACTTAGAAAACTATAGTTTGGTGTAAACATATTTTTTATATGCACTGGGAAACCAAAAAAATCATTTGACTCACTTTATTGTGATATTCACTTTATTGAAATGGTCTAGAGATTGCAGTATCTCTAAAACATGCCTGTACTGCCTCCAAAAAAATTCACAGATACATTTTTTATTTTTTAATTTATTTTTTGTTATATTAGTAACATTTTTAGATAATTTATTCAGCAACTTCCTCAAAAATAATGTATTGTCTACATTAAACAGAGATTATTACATTAGAAAAGCAAATCCACTACCACATACCCAAAAAAATGTAATATGATTTCAAAATGCTTTGTGGTAAGCTAAGTCTCACATATGAAGAAGCATAGCAGTTTGTAAACACACAACACGCATATTTATACAGTGTAGTTTATAGTCTTAACAGAAGGGGGAATTATATTCACATAATGTAGGGTACTTAAACAAATATGTCTTTGTTTTTGTGCATTACCCCTCCAACATTTTTTCTTATGTTTAAACTTCTCCCTGCTACAAAATGCTACCACATTTTTTTAATTATCATTTTTAATCAAATAATGTCTTTTTTATCCTGTAGACTCTCTCTTAGATGTTATCAAAAGGATTGAGAGTTAAAAGAAATTGAGACCATTTGATTACTAGTAAATTTTAACCACTGAGATTCTCACCTCTGTTACTAGAAGAAACAGTAATTTATCCAGTTACTCAACAAGTGTTGCCAAACTTCTCTGCAACTTAGATCTACTAGAACTTCTTCAGTAACTTTAATGTTCTTCACCTCTTATAAACAAATAATGACTCTTTGAGGAGATTCTGAATAAGACTTTCTGAGAGAAAAATTTGTAATAGCAGTAGTGAAGCAGTTTGAAACTATTTCAGAAAGTATTCTTAACATGTTATTACTTCTTGAATTATAAAATGGACATGTTAAAAATAACTATTTTTTTAAGTTAAAAAAAACAACCAATGACCTATAGCTTAATCACTCTTGGTCAGGGACTTGGAAGATACTAAATTCTATTTCCCTACAGAATATAATATATAAAGCCAAATATCCAGGGTGGTGGAAGAAAAGTGGACATATGGAGGAGACACCTTCCGACTTCTAAAACAAGGACTATAAGTCGCATGTGGCAAAGATTCAATGAATGTTGGCTGACTGAACCCAAGGGAAGTAGCACAACCAGGTAAAGAAATAAAAGCTGGCTACCCCTACCCTTTTCCTTTTTAACCAGTGGGAAACACAACCTGCTTGCCCTGGCCATTTCCATCATCACCAACTCCTGAAAGTGTTCTTAAATAAATATCTGCTGATTTTAAAAATAAAGAGCTGGAGAAGAGTTGAAGGAAGTAAGATTATAAAAGGAATTTTTCGTTTCCTCCTTAAAATGTATGTAGGGAAAATGTAGAAATGGAAGAAAATAGATTAATTTTACAAAACAACATATTGAATAGTATTTAAAATGCAATTTAAAAAGTTCTAATGACTATCAATTGATAATTCACTGTCAAATGTATACTGCGTTGCCATTCTTTTTTTTTTTTTAAGATTTTATTTTTAAGTAATCTTTATACCCAATGTGGGGCTCAAACTCACAACCCCAAAATCAAGAGTCACATGCTCTACCAACAGAGCCAGCCAGGTACCCCCTGCTTTGCCATTCATAAATAACTTCACATAATCGTCACAAAAACTATACAAAGTATTCATCTCATTTTACAGAATATGAACTGAAACTCAGAGAGGTTAAGTGACTTGCTCAAGATCAAAAAGTCAACAACTGACAGGGTCTGAATTCAAATTTGTGTTGCTGGCTAACATTCTTTTTTTTTGTCTTTCATTTAAATAGTAAATTGGTTCTATTTTTTTTATTATGTTATGTTAGTCATCTTACTCTCCATTATGTCACAGCAATAATATCTTATTTACTTAGATTCTATTTAGATAAACTATGAAAATCAGAATTTGGAGGAAAGAAGACAGGACTTTCAACTAGAGTCAGGAAGTAAAATGTTGTACCAAACTCTTAGGATTTAAAATAATCGGGAACCTGGGTGGCTCAGTGGGTTAAAGCCTCTGCCTTCGGCTCAGGTCATGATCTCAGGGTCCTGGGATCGAGGCCCATATCGGGCTCTCTGCTCAGCAGGGAACCTGCTTCCTCCTCTCTCTCTGCCTGCCTCTCTGCCTACTTGTGATCTCTCTCTCTGTGTCAAATAAATAAATAAAATCTTTAAAAAATAAAATGAAATAATCTTGCTATCTCTTGGTATACTAAAAGGCAGGCATTCCATCTTAGTCATCCTTATATTTACTATAGAAAGTACTTAGTACAGCACTTTGTACATAGTGGATCCACCAAAAATATTTATAAAATTGAATTAGTTGCTTGTGTTAGCTTGTGCACATTTACATGTGCTATTAATGTTGTAATAGAACATAGTCTAACAAGCCTGCCTGAGAGTCATCTGACTCCCTGCAGAAGCATAATGCTATTTAACATAGTATTTACTATGGATAAGGGCCCAGATTATAAAATTAGCCATCAACTGATAGGAAATAAACTGCAAAAGATTTGAGTCTGGTCAAAATATAAACAAATTACAACCAAGACAGAAGACAACATCACAGATATGCTTTTACTATCTTAGGACATTAGTCATATTTTTAATTTGTCAATCTCACTCAACATTCTTTTTGTTTTCATTGATTATAGGAATATATTTTTCAGTTTCATGTAACTTCCTTTGAACTAGTTGCTCACCTTGCTAGTTTTCTCATTAGTAACTTAAACACATTTCTAGTATGTATTTGTAAGAAAACTTTGTTTTTAACACTAACGATTATGTGTTGACAGTTTTTAGTGAAAGAGTTTATACTCTTGTGTGATGTTTTTTAGCTTTTTATCCATTTTGTGGTATGCGCACTTTAGTACTCTTATCTTTCGTTGAAGAATTTTGCTTATCCTATGTTTGTTTTACACAGTAGCCAAAAATGAACTTATTGGGAAGATGTAGGTTATCTCACTGAACCGATGGGAAAATTGAGAAAGAAGGATAAACAAAATAGCAGCAGAAAACACAGCTGTGAACTTGTTGCTAAGACAGCCTCCTCCATATGTCACTGTTGGCACTATTGCTAGTACTTCATGGAATGTCACTGCCAGCAGACAATGCTGCTCTATCCACAAGTAGCATGTTAGAATGTCGCCACATGCCACAGCATATAAATCCCAAATTCCCCCGATTTTTATGTGTCACTCATTCTAGCATTCTAGGCAGAGCATCTACTTGGACAAGCCTACATAAAAAAAAATACACATCTACTTAAAATTTAAAGAATATTTGTGTTCAGTATTTTAATTTCAGATAGTCAATACCTAAAGATGAATTTCTTATAAGTTTCCTATAATTATTAACTAAATTTATACAGGGTTTTACATGAAAAGAGTGAAATCAAACCTTGAATGTCTACTTATATAAGACTCTCACCTGGGCCAATCCCATCATGGCCTATGACAATCTTATACAAATCCCCAAGGTGCACAGCTTCTAGGGAGAAGGTGTCAGTCTGTAATAAATCAAAAGAATATAGTTATATCTGGACAATGAGTCTGAATTTTAATAAGATTATACATTAATATATACTAAAAAATTGATTGGGAAAAGAATTACGGTCATTCAATAAATCTAACTTAAGAATGAAAAGGTAAAGCTATGTTAATTAGCAGAACATAAGATTTCTAATATACTCCACCTATTTTTGTTGGCCATACATCATTATGAAAACATAAATTTGAGGATTCTACAAATATATGTTTCAAATAATAATAACATATATGAAATAATAATAAAATATACCAAAATTTTTCATTCCTTTGTATACAAACAAGTCACCTTCCCTAGGATGAAATTTTTTAAGCAATGTTTATGGGACATTGACAAATATACTGTTTCCAAAGTAATTTTAGGATACTGATGCAAAAAATTATTGAAATTTATAACATGTACCTGAAGTCCCAATGTGCTACTACAATAAAAATTATTCATGTTTGTGCTCCAAACATTTATGTATTCAGAATATGGGTAAAAGTAAGCAGCACAAAGATCTTTTGATAAAATCTAAGATAATGATATAGGTTAAAGTACAAGAAAAATATATGGTGTAGTGTATCAGTTAAAAAATTACTCAGAAACAAAAAATAACATTTTCATTTATATAGTGACTTACACGTTTTGAAATATTTTCATATACATTTTATTTTATCCTTAGAAGTCACTCTAGGAAAAAAATTCATTCCACAAAAAGAAGAGTGAGGCACAGAACAAGGATTGGAGATCAGTTCCTTGATATATCATAATACTACTTTCCTTTGCAACCACTCTGCCTCTATATAATTGGACTATACAGAATATAAATAACATATAAAGACATTTATGTTCATTTAAAATAATATATATTGTATGTCCCTGGTGCAGATTAATGGGTAACATCCTCCCTTTATCTATGAAACACATCTGCTAGAAAAGGAGGATTTTTTTTTTCAAGATTTTTATTTATTTTATTTTAACAGAGAAAGACACAGCGAGAGAGGGAACACCAGCAGGGGGAGTGGGAGAGGGCAAAGCAGGCTTTCCCTGCAGAGCAGGGAGCCCGATGCGGGTCTCAATCCCAGGAAGGACCCTGGGATCATGACCTGAGCCGAAGGCAGACNATCTTAGGACATTAGTCATATTTTTAATTTGTCAATCTCACTCAACATTCTTTTTGTTTTCAAAAAGAAATGGGTACCTGGGATCATGACCTGAGCCGAAGGCAGATGCTTGACGACTGAGCCACCCAGGCACCCCAAAAGGAGGATTTTCTGTGCAAACAAAATAATAGCAGAGAAACTTATGTTATAATATTTATGATCATTGATATAAATAATGCCAAGAAAAATAAAGGAAACGTGCAAAGAAAATCTCCTAACATATTCACTTAAAAATTATTTGGGTCATCAAAAAAAGCTGAGATAAAGCAGGCAGACGAGGGGTGGAGTGCAAGAGAATATGAGCGCTGGAAAAGAAAAAAGAGCAAGCAGCTTAGGGAAATTAAGACAGTTAAAAGCGTACATTGGGACACCTGGGTGGCTCAGAGGGTTAAAGCCTCTGCCTTTGGCTCAGGTCATGATCTCAGGGTCCTGGGATCGAGCCCCGCATCAGGTTCCCTGCTTGGCAGGGAGCCTGCTTCCTCCTCTCTCTGCCCACCTCTCTGCCTACTCGTGATCTCTCTCTCTGTGTCAAATAAAGAAAGAAAGAAATGAATAAATGAATGAATAAATAAATGCAGTGAGCCTGCTTCCTCCTCTCTCTGCCTGCCTCTCTACCTACTTGTAATCTCTCTCTCTCTGTCAAGTAAAGAAGTAAATGAATGAATAAATAAATAAATAAATGCACATATACAAGCCCAGAGAGGATACAGCCAAAAATATTATGAGAGACCCTGAAAATTCTAACCAGCTTCATTGGTGAGGGTCTTCCCCTCACAATGCAGCCCTTTAAGACTAGGCAAGATAGTTGTTTTTTCAAATGCCAAATCTCAACAAAAGATCATAAGACATATAAAGAAGGAAACATAGCCCAATCAAAGGAACAAAATAAATTACAGAAACCAATCGTAAAGAAATGAAGATCTCTGAACATTCTGGGAAATAAATTAAAACTGTCTTAAATATGTTCAGTAAGCTAAAAAGTAACACAGAAAGTCTACTGAACAAAAGCAAGAAACTGATGAACAAAATGAGAATATCAACAAAAGGCAGAAAAAAATAAGAAAGTACCAAATACACTGTATGTCGACCAAAAAATTTAAAATAAAAAAAAAACAAAAAAGCACAAAATAGAAATTCTGGAGCTCAAAAATACATTAACTGAATCAAAAAATTCATTAAATGATTTGGATAACTGACTTTATCAGGCAGAAGGAAAAAAGCAACCTTTAAGACAGATCATTTGAAATCATCAAAATGGGAGAAAAAATAAAAACAAAAGGGATTTATGGAATACCACAAGTAGATCAGTATATACATTATGGGAATCACAAAAGAAGAGAGAAAAAGGAGCAAAGAGCTTATCTGAAGTATTGCCAAAAACAACAAACCTAAGAGAAATGGACATACGAATTCAAGATGACCAATGAATTTTAAGATAAACCTAAAGAGACCCAAACCAAGATCCATTAAAACCAAATTTTCAAAAGTTAAAGACAAAGAGAAAATCTAGAAAGCAACAAAGAAAAATGACTCATGGTGTAATAGCAAGGATTTATAAGTTCATGAGCGGATTCTTGAGCAGAAATCATGCAAGCTAGATGAAAATGTATAATGTACTGGAACTGCTAAAAAAAAATATGCTAACCAAGAATTTTATATGAGATGTGTCTTTCAAAAACAAAAAAGAAATTAAGATTTTCCCAGATAAAACAAAAACTGAGGAAATTCATTAACACTAGGTTGTCCTACAAGAAATGCTAAAGGGATTCCTTCAAATGGGGAAAAAGAACACCAGATAGCAACACAAAGCCATACAAAAACATATTCTCCCAGTGAAGGTAAATACATAGACAAAGTACAGCAACTTCTATTACTATAATTTTGGTACATAGGTCCACTTTACTATATATAACTAAAAGACAAAAGTATAGGGCGCCTGGGTGGCTCAGTGGGTTAAAGCCGCTGCCTTCGGCTCAGGTCATGATCCCAGGGTCCTGGGATCGAGGCCCACGTCGGGCTCTCTGCTCAGCAGGGAGCCTGCTTCCTTCTCTCTCCTCTCTCTCTGCCTGCCTCTCTGCCGACTTGTAATCTCTCTCTCTGTGTCAAATGAATAAATAAAATCTTTAAAAATAAATAAATAAATAAAAGACAAAAGTATAAAAAAACTAAAAATCTATTTTAATGGGTTTACAATATATAAAGATATAATTTGTGATATATATAGATGCCATATATATATGTAATGTCAACAAATTGGAAAAGTTAGAACAAATAAATTCCTAGAAACACAAATCTTTTAAGAGTGAATCACAAAAAGCAGAAAATCTGAATATACCAATTACAAGTAATTAAACTGAATCAGTAATTTTTTAAAAGTCCCCCTCTCCCCACCAAAAGAAAAAAAAATCGAGGACCAGACGGCTTCACAGATGGATTACGCCATTAAAGAAGAGTTCATATCTGATAGCTACATGCCAAAGAATGAAACTGGACCACTTTCTAACACCATACACAAAAATAAATTCAAAATGGACTAGGGGAACCTGGGTGGCTCAGTCGTTAAGCATCTGCCCTGGGCTCAAGTCATGATCCCAGGGTCCTGGGATCCAGCCCCACAACAGGCTCCCCACTTGGCAGGAAGCCTGCTTCTCTCTCTCCCACTCTTCCGCTTGTGTCCCCTCTCTCACTGTCTCTTTCCTAAATAAATAAAATCTTTTAAAAAAATGGACTAAAGACTTAAATGTGAGACCTGAAACTATTTAAAAAAAAAAAAAACCCTAGAAGAGAACACAGACAGTTTCTGACACTGGCCACAACAACATTTTTTTAGATATGTCTCCTAAGGCAAAGGAAACAAAGGCAAAATTAAACTATTGGAACAACATCAAAATAAAAAGCTTTTACACAATGAGTGAAGCTATCAACAAAACAAAAAGGCAGGGCGCCTGGGTGGCTCTGTGGGTTAAAGCCTCTGCTTTCGGCTCAGGTCATGATCTCAGCGTCCTGGGATGGAGGCCGCATCAGGCTCTCTGCTCAGCAGGGAGCCTGCTTCCTCCTCTTCCTGTCTCTCTGCCTGCCTCTCTGCCTACTTGTAATCTCTCTCTGTGTGTCAAATAAATAAATAACAATCTTTAAAAAAAAAAAAAGGCAAACTACTTAATGGGAGAAGATATCTGCAAATCATACATCCAAAGAGAGGTTAATATCCAAAATATATGAAGAACTTAACTCAATATCAAAAACAATAACTTGATTAAAAAAAGTAGAGGCCTCGAATAGATATTATTCTACAGAAAACATACACATGGCCAACAAACACATGAAAAGATGCTCAAGATCACTGGCCATCAGGAAAATCCAATTCAAAACCACAATGATACATCACCTCATGGCTGTTGTATTGGCTATTATCCAAAAGACAAGAAATAACAAGTGTTGGCAAGCATGTGAAGAAAAGCGTACCCTTGTACACTATTGGTGGAAATGTATTGGTGCAACCACTGTGGAAAACAGTACAAAGGATTCTCAAAAAATTTGAAAAAGGATTACTACATGATCCAACAATTCCACTTTTGAGTATTTATCTGAAGAAAATTAAAACAGTGATTCAAAAAGCTATATGTATCCCTATGTTAATTACAGCATTATTTACAACAGCCAAGATATGAGAGCAACCTAAGTATCCATTGATGGATGAATGGATAAAGAAGATGTGGGTATATATACACACAGACAATGGGATATTACTGAGCTATAAAAAAGAATAAAATTTTGCCATTTGCAACAACATAAATACAACTAGAGCATATTATGCAAAATGAAATAAGTCAGAGAAAGACAAATACTATATGATTTCACTTATTTGTAGAACCTTAAGAAAAAAAACAAATGAACATACAGAACATAAATGGACTCATGAATACCAGAAACAAACTGGTAGTTACCAGAAGGATGAGGGATTGGGATGGAGAGGTGAAATGTGTGAAGGGAATAAAGAGGTACAAACTTCCAGTTATGAAACAAGTAAGTCATTGGAATGTAATGTACAGTAATGTAATGTACAGAGAATATAATCAATAACAATTTTGTATGGTGACAGATGGTAACTAGATTTAACATGGGGATTATTTCATATTATATAAAAAATTGAGTCTCACTATGTATACACTTAATATTGTATATCAATTATACTTCAATTAAAAAAAATTGCTGAAATAAATAAAAGCAGACAAAAATAAATGGAAAGATTTAATATTGTTAAGTTGTCAATACTACCAAAGCAATCTACAGATTCAACACAATCCCTATCAAAATCCAATGACAATGCATAAAATTGTCAAGTCACTATGTTGTACACCTGAAGGTATACATCGTATGTCGACTATTCTTCAATTTTAAAAAACATGTATTTTCTCAATATCCTAATGGCATTTTTGCATAAGGAGAAAAAGGAAACCTATAATTCACATGGAATCTCAAGGGATACTGAATATTAAAGCAATCTTTTTTTTTTTTTTTTGGTCAGTGATCCAAGTAAAACAATCTTTAAAAAAGAACAGGGATGCCTAGGTGGCTCAGTTGTTAAGCATCTGCCTTCAGCTCAGGTCATGATCCCAGTATTCTGTGGTCCAGCCCCATATTGGGCTCCCTGCTCAGCAAGGGGCCTGCTTCTCCCTCTCCAGCTGCCTGTGCTTGTGTTCCCTCTCTCACTATCTCCCTCTGTCATAAATAAATAAAATCTTTTTAAAAATAAATAAAAATAAAAAAGAAGAACAAGCTTAGAGATTTCACATTCCCTAATCTTAATACATATTACAAAGCTATAGTAATTAAAACAACATGGTACTTGGGGGGTGGAGGGTAGGGATAGGGTGGATGGGTTATGCACATTGGGGAGGGTTTGTGCTTTGGTGAGTGCTGTGAAAGGTGTAAGCCTGATGATTCACAGACCTGTACCCTGGGGCAAATAATAATAATTTTAAAAAAACAGCATGGTACTAACATAAAGACAGAGATATAGACAAATAGTGTAGAACAGGGTGCCTAGAAATAAACCCATACATATATATGGTCAAACCATCTCTGACAAAGGTGTCAAAACCACTTAATAGGGAAAAGAAAATCTCTTCAATATACTGTTGATGAATCTAGATATCCACATGCAAAATAATGAAGTTGAACCCTTACTTTATAGCATATATAAAAATTAACTCAAAAAGGATTAAAAATGTAAACAGAATAATCAAAACTAAAAACTCTTAGAAAACAAAATAGGGAGAAACCTTGGGAATACTGGATTTGGCAATGATTTCTTAGATATGACACCAAAAGCATAAAAAAAGAAAAAAGAAAAATAGACAAAGGAGACTACACCAATTAAAAACTACTGAGCATCAAAACATACAAATAAAAGAATGAAAAGGCAACTTCAAGAATGGAAGAAAATATTTATAAATCATATATGTGTGATAAGAGATATATCCAGAGTACATAAAGAACTCCTACAGCTCAACGAGAAAAAAACAAATGCCTAAATTTTAAACCAGCAAAGAACTTGAATAAACATTTCTCCAAAGATGATACACAAATGGCCAATAAGTATATGAAAAGATGTGAAAATAACATTTAACAATAGAGAGATGCAAATCAAAACCATGATGAGACATCACCTCACACCCATTAGGATAGTTACTATTAAAATTTTTTTTAATTTAAAAACATAAAGTAAGTGTTGGCAAGGATGTGAAGAAACTGGAGCCCTTGTGGATTGTTGGTGAGACTAAAATGGTGCATTTGCTATGAAAACACTATGCCAATTCCTCAAAAAATTAAAAATAGAAGTTCCATATGATCCAGATGTCCTGCTTCTAAGTATATATTCAAAAGAATTGAATGAAGGGTACTGAAGGGATATTTGCACACCTATTACATTATTCATAATAGGCAAGAGTTTGAAACAACCAAAATTTCCATCAGTGGATTAATGGATTTAAAAATGTGGTACATATGTACAATAAAATATTATCCAGCTTTAAAAAGGAAGGAAATCCTATCACACTGTACAGCATGGATGAATATTGAGGACATTCTGCTAAGTGGAATAAGCCAGTCACAAAAAGACAGTTATTGTATGATTCCAATTATATGAGATATCTGAAGTAGTCAAATTTATAGAAACAGAAAGTAGAATGGTGATTGACAAGGGCTGAGGGGAGGGGGAAATCTGCAGTTCTTTAATCAGTACAGAGTTTCAGTTTTGCAAGATGAAAAATTTCTAGATTACTGTGAATATATTTAACACCAGTGAACTTAAAAACTCTTAAACATAGTTATGACTTTAGTAAATTTTTATTTTATTTTTTAACACAATTCAATAAAAAAATCAGACAAAGGATTTTGTCACTTACTTGTCCTCTTAAAAAACTGAAGGAGCTCTTTGGTCGAAATAGTTGTCTAGATCCTGAATCTCCTTTTTCCCCATAGATAGAAATGTACACACTTGCTACTGTTCCAGCATTCCAATGCTCACCTGTTGCCACATGCACTTCATATAATGTCACTGACAACAAAAGAAAAATAAGCTTTATATGCCAATAATTATTCTTATGATAGAAAATGATGTGAGCCGTCTGCGTGGCACAAGAAGGTGAACCCCCTCTGCAAGGCATGGGGCACCACCCTCCTGCAAGGCGAGGAGAATCGCAAAGGGTAAAGCATTAATCAACCCCTTCCAGTTAAAAGAGGCTTGCAGCTCAAATAACGCATATTAATATAAGTGGTAAGAATAGACTAGATTTGTTAAGCATAGGTTGGATTTGCTATTTGTAGATCCCGTATTATTAATCAACATAAATATATATAATACAAACCTAGTTACTAGAAAATACATAGTCTAATTATAAATAATTCACTTTTTCCAGGTATAGTTAATTTACTCTTTATATAGATAAGCAGGCCCAAGTAGAGTCCGGGATGACTGCCAGAAACAGAGTCTGGCACTATGCTGTGCCTCCCCCAGGACAAGTGACATTTAGTCTTGGGGCTAAGTGACCTTGCACAGGGCCCATAATTTTGTACAAGACTAGGAGTGACCATAAAAAAAGGGCACAATACAGATAAGCAGAACAGGCATTGTCTATCAAGCCTCTGGGAAAAAACACCAGGTGCATCTACAAAGGTTCCTTTGACCAGTCAATAATCATCTTGGTTATGTCTTTGGTCATCCTTTGCTACAATGTTATAAATAAAGGACCCCAAGCCCTGAGTTTTTGGGGAGACTCCTGAAACATCATTCGAGTCCGTCTCCTCATTTCATATCGCTAATGCCATCCTTTCCTTCAGGGACCCTGACTGTTGCCGGAGCTGGCTTCTGGCAAGAAAAATTATTTATATCTAATCAAGAGTTCCAGTTCCAGTTAAAATGCAGTAACACATTCTACCCAGTTTCTCCCAGTGAACACAGCTACAAAATTTTGATAAAATACATGGAACATGAAGAGTAAACTACACTGGGGGTATTGGGAAAGAAGTTCAGATTTTTGAGGTACCAAAAAATGGCACTGTCCTCTTTTTTTTGTCCTCTTGTATCTCCCACCCAGAACTCAGTTCACCAGAAACCTGGAAATAGGGCACTGAAGCTCAGACACAGGGAACTCAGGAGAGACCTCTTGCTCAGGCTTAAGAAGCAGGAAAGAATATTCCTAACACAGAGAGACAGTACAGATACTCTACTTTTTTTTTTTTTGGTCTTTCATTTCTCCATTCTCTCATATCCCAGGGCCTATACACAGAAGCAAACAGGAACCATCACTCTGAGGGAGAACTTTTGCCTCTGTTCACAGTATCTGGGCTTCAATAGGGCAGGGCCAATCTCAATTGCTTTCTTTGCTCTCTCTGTTCTACCACTGCTTAGCCCTGGACATAGGAAGACCACAGAAATGTATAGCAAAGTGGGTAAACTAAAGCATCAGCTAACCAGTCAAAAGACCAAAAATAGGAGCCAGGGAACTGAAAAGTACCAAAGAGGTTCATAGAAGGAAGAAAGCTCTTTATTAACTCCTGGACTCATCCTTAAGCTAAAGATGCATTAATACCAAAGACTCTGAGATCTAAACTAACAGATAAACTTCCATGTAGGCCCCAGGTTCACTAATGAATAGTATACAGGTGGGGACAGATCTGAATAGTACTGCCAAGTCTTTTTTTTTTTTTTTTTACTGCCAAGTCTTTTAAAGCTAAACTGATTTTGGAACCACAGCCCACACATGACAGTTGGAATCTGTGGCCTGAAACTAAGCAGTGGTCAACTGCCTAATAAAACAAAAATATAAACACTCTCCATAGGATTTAAATAACATCCAGTCTCAAATAATAATGTGTAAAATATCCAGGATACAATTCAAAATTATTCAGCATATGAAGAACCAGGAAAATTTCAAATCATATGGGAGAAGACAATGACAAGAGATATCAACTTCAACATGATACCAAGTTTTGGCAATATCCGACAAAATTACAGCAACTATGATACAAATATTACTATAAACAATCATGAACACTCTCAAAACCAATGGAAATATAGAAAGTATCAACAAAAGAAAACTTTAAAAAGAACCAAATAGAAATCTTAGACCTCAAAAAATACCATGAGCAAATTTTAAAACTTACTGAATTGGGTCAAGAGAATGAAGAGAGAGCAAATAGAAATTATCCAACTTAACAAAAGAGAAAAAAATTTTTAAATAAAAAATAAATAAATGGACCCTCAGGGACCTGTGGAACAATAATAAAAAGTCAAAAAGTCTAATATTCATGTCAAACAGTAGCTGAAGGAGAGGAGAAAGAGTATGAAACCAAAAAAAAAAAATTTGGCCCAATAAAAGGAACAAATTAAATCTCAAAAAAAGAGAAAATAACCATAAAGAAATGGAAATCTATGAATAACCTGACAATGAGTTCAAATACTCATCTTAAAGATAAAAAATGAGCTAAAAGAGAACACAGAATTACAACTAAATAACATCAGGAAAACTATGCATGAAATGAGAATATCAAAAAAAGAGGTAGAAACTATGAAGAACCAAACATAAATTCTGGAGCTGAAGAATACATTAATGAAATTGAAAATTTCATTAAACAGATTTAACAAGTAAACTTGACCAGCAAAAAATCAGTGAACTTGAAGACAAGAAGATGATTTGAAATTATCTAGTCAGAGGAGCAAAAAGAACATGTTGTGACCTTAAAAAATAAGGAAATTCTGTTATATAGTACAGCATGGGTGAACCACAAGAATATTATTATAATTAGCAAATTACAAAAAGGTAAATATTATGATTCCACTCATGTTTCTAAAGTAGTCAAAATCATAGAAAATAAAGTAGAAAGCTGATTGCCAAATGCTAAGTGAATGAAGGAGAGGGAATTACCATTTAATGGCTATAGAGTTTCATCTCTGGATCCAGTTCCTTATGTAAGAAGCTTCAAAGGTACCACTCCATCATAACAAGTAAAAACCTGAACAGACTGAAAAATCGACAACTCTTCTTGAATCCATCAAAGAGATAAGGACACAGGGCAAACTACAGCCTCCAAGATTGGAGAGACAGATGGGCAAACAAGGAGTCACAGCTTAAATGATAGCAGAGACTCATGAACAGAAACTGCCATGGAGGGATGCCTGGGTGGCTCAGTCACATCTCACTCTTGGTTTCAGCTCAGGTCATGATCTCCAGGTTGGGATCGACCCTGCATTGGACTCCATGCTTAGTACAGAATCCACTTCAGATTCTTTCTCCCTACCTCTCTGCCCCTCCCCACTCATGCTCTCTCTAAAATAAACAAAATCTAAAAAAGAAAGGGAGGGAGGGAGGACTGACGGAAGGAAGGAAAGAAGGAAGGGAAGGAGGGAGGGAGGGAGGGAAGGAAGAAATTACCATGGGAAACCACTGCTGGAACAGAAAATTCTGAGCTGTAATTAACAAATTGTTGGAGGTTCACTGCAGTCTGAGAGTTAAAAATTCCATGGGGAGTTCTTAATCATAGGAGTTCTCAATCACAGGAGCCCCTGCACTTTTTTGAGTTTTGCCTTCAGGAGCTTACTTAGGTTCTCACAGTAAATATGGGAGAAAATTTTCTTCCTACTTCTGGCAAAAGAAGGGCAAACAAAGGGAAGTGTTTTATTTTTTTTAAAGGTTTTATTTATTTATTTGACAGAGAGAGATTACAAGTAGGCAGAGAGAGAGGAGGAAGCAGGCTCCCTGCCGAGCAGAGAGCCCGATGCGGGCCTCGATCCCAGGACCCTGAGATCATGACCTGAGCTGAAGGCAGAGGCTTTAACCCACTGAGCCACCCAGGTGCCCAAGGGAAGTGTTTTAAAATACACCAGAGCACTATGTTCTTCTTAATAAGGACTGCCCTTAGGAGAAAAAATTAACCAGATCCTAACCTACTAGGGTATTGAGGGAGCCTAACTGACCACAGGGAAGGGAAATACCCAACTCTAACCAGCTCTAGCCATCCTGTCCCATCTAAGATGGAAGGGAAAAAACTGAGAAATACTTATGAAGTTCACAGTACAAAAGCATAGAATCACTAAAAGACTGAAACCTAATTATAGGAATATAAAACCCTTCCCTCCCCCCCAAGCCTCACCATTGTATTACTAAAGGCCTATTGAGTATATTTCCTTTTGTCTGGTACATCATGTCCACCTATCAAGAAAAAATCATAAGGCAAAAAATTAAAAGGCAAAAAACACAATTTGAAGAGAAAGAGCAAGCATCAGAAGCAGACACAGCAGGGCAGTTGAAATTATCAGACTGGAAATTTAAAATAACTATGATTAATATGCTAAAGACTCTAATAGATTACATAAATAACATCCAAGAACAAATGCACAATGTAAGCAGAAAGATGGGATTCCAAAGAAAGAATCAAAAAGAAATGCTAGAAATAAAAAAACACTGTAACAGGAGAACCTGAGAGGCTCAGTCAGTTAAGTGTCCAGCTTGGTTTTGGCTTAGGTCATGATCTCACGAGTCCTGGAATCAAGCCCCACATCAGGTTCTGCACTCAGTGGGAGTCTACTTGAAGATTCTCTCCCTCTGCCCCTCCCCCCACGTACACACTCTCTCTTTAAAAATACATTAAAAGGGTGCCTGGGTGGCTCAATGAGTTAAGCTGCTGCCTTCAGCTCAGGTCACGATCTCAGGGTCCTGGGATCAAGTCCCACATCAGGCTTTCTGCTCAGCAGGAGCCTGCTTCCCCCTCTTTCTCTCTGCCTGCCTCTCTGCCTACTTGTGATCTCTCTCTTTAGCAAATAAATAAATAAAATCTTTAAAAAATAAAAAATAAAAAAATACATTTTCAAAAAATTATCTGGGGCACCTGGGTGGCTCAACTGGTTAATCAACTGTATTTGGTTCAGTTCATGATCCCAGTGTCCTGGGATCAAGCCCTTCATAGGGCTCCCCTGCTCTGCAGGGAGCTTGCTTTCTCCCTCTCCCTCTGCCTGCAGCTCCCCCTGCTTGTATGCCCTCTCTCTCTCTCTCTCTCTGTCAAATAAATAAGTAAAATCTTTAAAAAAATTAAAAATTGAAAAATTGAAAAAACATTATAACGAAAGCAAAGAATGCCTTTGATGGGCTTATTAGCAGATGCTACACTGATGATAAAAAAAAATCTCTGAGCTATCAAAAAGATATCAATAGGGCACCTCGGTGGCTCAGTGGGTTAAAGCCTCTGCTTCCGGCTCAGGTCATGATCTCAGCGTCCTGGGATCGAAGCCCACATCGGGCTCCCTGCTCAGCGGGGAACCTGCTTCCCCCTCTCTCTGTCTGCCTGCCTCTGCCTCCTTGTGATCTCTCTCCCTCTGTGAAATAAATAAATAAAATCTTTTAAAAAAAAAGATATCAATAGAACCCTCCAAAACTGAAAAGCACAAAGAATGACGCCTGAAAAACAAGGACTCTGGGACAACTACAAAAGGTGTAACATACACATAATAGGAGTACCAGGAGAAAAAAGAAAGAAAGGAACAAAAGAAATATTTGGAACAATAATGACTAAAAATTTCCCCAAATTAATGTCAGACATCAAACCAAAGATCCAGAAAGCTCAGAGAACACCAAGAAGGATAAATGCCAAAATAAAAAATTTTTAAAGTACTTTTTAGGCATATCATTTTCAAACTACAAGAAATCAAAGATAAAGAAAAAAACCCTAAAAAAATAAAGAGGGGGAAAAAACCTTATTTATAAAGAAACAAAGATAAGAATTATATCTGACTTTTCAGCAACCATGCAAGCTAGAAAGAGTAGAGTGAAATATTAAAAGTATTGAGACCAAAAAATACCTAGGTAGAATTATGTACCCTGTGAAATTATCTACCAAAAGTGAAGGAGAAATACAAACGTTCTCAAACAAAAATTGAAAAATTTTTTGTTGCCAGTGGACCTGTCTTACAGAATTGTTAAAAGTTCTTAAAAGAGAAGGAAAATAATATAGGTCAGAAATTCAGGTCTATATTTTAAAAAGGAAGAGAACTGAAGAAGCAATAAGTGAAGATAAAACAAAAACTTTTATTTTTCTTATTCTTAATTCATTTAACATGTATGTAAAATAATAGCATTAATGCATTTAATTATGTATGTTTATGAATGTATATATAATATATGTTTATGTGTTCTTACATATAAAAAAATAAAGCAATGATATAAGAGAGAGAAGAAAAGAATTATTGTGTTATTATAAGGTACTCACAGTACCCATGAAGAGGTACAGTGTTATTTGAAAGTGGATTTGGATTAGTCGTAAATGTATACTTGAAACTGTAGAGCAGCCACTAAATAAAGCTTTTTTTCAAGTATAACTGATAAGCTGAGAAAGGAGAGAAAATGGAATGATGTTCTCAATTGAATGCTTTATTAAAATCACAAAAATAGGGGTGTCGGAGTGTCTTAGTCAGTTAAACATCTGCCTTCACCTCAGGTCATGATCCCAGGGGCCTGAGATCAAGCCCCACATCGGGCTTCTTGCTCAGTAGGGAGTCTGCTTCTCCCTCTGCCTGCCATTCCCCCTGCCTGTGCTCTCTCTCTGTCAAATAAATAAATGAAATCTTTAACCCCCTGAGTCACCCAGGCGCCCATAAATGAAATCTTTAAAAAATAAAATAAAATCACAAAAACAGAATAAGAGTAAAAGAAAACAGGAACAAAGAATAAAAGAAGCGAATAGAAAACAGTAGCAAATATGGTATATATTAATCCAATTATATCAACAGTCACTTTGAACATCAATGATCTAAATGAACCAATTAAAAACTGTCAGAGTGGATTAAAAAATAAGACCCAACTATATTTTATCTATAAGAAACCTGCTTTTAATATAAAGATACACATAGATTAAAAGTAAATGGATAGAGAAAAATATACCATATTAAACTAATCAAAAGAAAGCAAGAATAGCTATATTAATTTCAGCCAGAGCAGGTATTAAAGCAAGGAAAGATATATGGGATAAAGAAAGGTATTACAAAATGATTAAAAGGTCAGTTCTCTAAGACGACATGATAATGCTTCATGTGTATATGCCTAACAACAGAGCATCAAACTATGTGAGGCAAAAACTCAATAACACTGTTGATCACCTCTTTATAATTCACATCTATAGATTATTTCATCCAACAGCAGAACACACATTCTTCCCACACTCACATGGGACATTCACCCAGATAGATCACAGTCTGGGCCATAAAACAAACCTTAACAGATTTAAAAGAACAGAAATCATACAATGTCTTCTCTCAGACCACAGTGGAATTAAAACAGACATCGGTAACAGAAAGATAACTGAAAATTTCCATTATATGTGGAGATCAAATAACACACCTCTAAATAACATACGGATCAAAGAAGTAATATGAAGCAAAATTTTAAAATATTTTTAACTTAATTAAAATACAAATACAATTTATCAAAAATTGTGGGATGGAGAAAAAGCAATGTTGAGGGATTTATAACACTGAATGCATACATTAGAAAAGAAGAAAAGTGCTAAAATCAATCACCTAAGTTTCCACCCTGAGAAACTAGAAAAAGAAGAGCAAATTAAATCTGAATAGACAAGAAGACTTAGAGCAGAAATCAAAACTAAGAAATCAAGAGAGGAAAATCATTGAAACTAAAAGTAATTCCAAAAAATTAATAAACTCAATAAGCCTCTAGCCAGTCTATGTGAGCAAAAAAGAGAGAGAATACAAATTAGTAATATCAGAAATTAAAGAGGGAATGTCACTACAGATCCCATGGAAACTTAAAATGATACTAAAGGAACGCTATGAACAATTCTATATGCACATATTTGATAGCCTTAGTGAACCAATTCCCTGAAAGAGACAATCTGCCAAAATTCACAAAAGAAGAAATAAAATTTCAGTTTGGGAAGATGAAAAAAATACTAGAGATCTGTTGCAAAATAATGTGAATATACTTAACACTCCTGAAATATACACTTATAAATGTTAAGACAGTCAATTTTGTTATGTGTTTGTTATCACAATTAAAAATTAAAATTAAAAAGAAATACCTCACCAGAGGTAAGTCCATTTTTTGCTCTGGTTATCTTAGTAACCCTTATCCACTGCAGGAAAATAATCCTATAATTATAAAACACATTTTTCAGGTACATATGATAGTACACTGGTTAATCAGGCAAACACTTTTAGACATCCTTTTACCTTAAATGACAAATATTGCCCTGAGGTGCCTGGGTTAAGTGGTTAAGTGTCACTTGGTTAAGTGTCCAACTCTTGATTTTGGTTCAGGTCATGATCTCAGAGTTATGAGTTCAAGCCCTAAGTCAGGATCTATGCTGGGCACAGAGTCTGTTTAAGAGTCTCTCTCTCCCTCTGACTGTCCCTGTCCCCTCTCACTCTCTCTTCCTCTCTTAAAAAAAAAGGTGGGGGGATGCCTGGGTGGCTCAGTTGGTTAAGTGACTGGCTTCGGCTCAGGTCATGATCCCGGGGTTCTGGGACTGAGCCCACCATTGGGCTCCTTGCTCAGTGGGGGACCTGCCTCTCCCTCTCCCTCTGCCTGCTACTCTGACTGCTCATGCGCTCTCTCTCTCTCTCTCTCTCTCTCTCTCAAAAAAAAGATAAACACTGCCCTAATTCTTTATGGACTCAAAGGTACTCAATATAGGGAAAAAAAAAACACTAAGTGAGCCTTTCTATACTACCTAGTGAGTTTTCTATACCACTTGGAACTAATGTCTCCATCTCTAAAGAAAGCTGCCACTTGTCTATAACAACATCATTTCATCCATAGCACCAATCTTTGCTAGAATATTAAACAAAGGTATAGCTAAGATCAGCTATCATTTGTTATATCTATTAATGAGATTTAGATAACTAAAGGCTTACCAAGTTTATTAACAGCACATGAGAGGGTACAGATAGCACAGAGATAACATATAAGAGGTTTCTACAACCGGGGGAAGAAATTGGGGGGAAATCTTTATTAATAAACCTAAAGTACCAAATACTATAAACAAAGAAAGGAAAATATGTATTTGAAGAATATGGATCCTTTGAACAGAATTTTACAGTAAAATAAGAAACAAAACAGCAAAAAATAATCTCTACATCCTGACTAGCAATGGGTAGGAACAGGATGCCTGGCCAAAGTCTCGTTCTGGGTGAAGCAAATAGGTTGATGAGGAAGAATGTTGAGAATAATTTTAAAGGGTGATAAAAATGCTTATGAGTGGTTGAGAACAATGCTCATACAAGTCTTCAATTTTCAGCAAATGAAACTATTCATATATTTTCAAAAATATTTTAACTTCAGAAAATTAACAGAGTTTACTATATCTTAGTTAAAAACCACGATGGAATCATCAGCCTCTGCAAATGTTTTATTTACCTTTACCTACACTCCCTAAAAAAGTTACACAAGTTATTATGTACCTAAGCCTAATATTAGATTGTATGACATTGTGGAACTCTTCTTAATCTTCACATAGTGTTTATTATCATTTATTGCTTTGGAAAACTAAGATATCACATTTTGGGTAGGAAATATTCTGGATACAAGAAAAATTTATTTTTGTAAATTACCAATTTAGGGCATGTGGGTGGCTCAGTGGGTTAAGCCTCTGCCTTCAGCTCAGGTCATGATCTCAAGGGATTGAGGCCTGCATCGGGCTCTCTGCTCAGCAAGGAGCCTGCTTCCCCTTCTCTCTCTGCCTGCCTTTCTGCCTACTTGTTATCTCTCTCTCTCTCTCTGTCAAATAAATAAATAAAATCTTTTAAAAAAATAAAAAATAAAAAATTACCCATTTAATAATTCTTATATACCCTTTTGCTATTCTCCTATTCTCTTCCAAAACAGAAGCCAGCAGACACAAGGCAAACAGCTCTTACAGAGTCACCCTGAACTATGCAGTACACAGTGACTGTAACCATAGGCACAGCCTATTTCTCAGCCATATTTACATAAATCTTGAGCACACCTCTGCTTTTGGTCAAATGCTTAAGAAGTCATTGAGCAGTTCTGTTTTCATTTCCTGATCAAGTAGTAAATTTTTCAAAACTAAGGTAGAACCTGGTAGGGAAAGTGTACACTGATTTGCATTTCTTAGCTGTGGAATAACTTCTGCATTGGGCACTCAATTAATTATCTCATGACCTTCTAAATTTTAATTTTCTTGTTTTGATTAAGAGGCATTTCAGGGATGCCTGGGGGGGCTCAGTTGGATAAACGCCTGACTTTGGTTCAGGTCATGATCCCAGGGTCCCATGATACAGCCCCACATAGGACTCCACGCTCAGTGGGGAGTCTGCTTGTCCCTCTCCCTCTGACTCTGCCCCTGTTTGTGCTCTGTCTCTCTCTCAAATAAATACATAAAATCTTAAGACAAAAAAAGAGGAATTTCATTTGACCTCCCTGCAAGGTTAATTGTAGACAAAAACATTCCTAAATGCTAGTACATGAAACAACTACAAAATATTTAGATGCAGCTCTCACACCAGAAGAGGTAATTGGTAAGAAATGAGCAGTTGTTTAATCATTATTTGTTCATTTATTCATTTACTCAACATGTATTTATCAAGTTCCCTGTCCTTAAGCATTTAGGTAAACAAGTTTTATTTGTGTTTCACAGAGTTGGATCTTTCCTACCTGGAAGCATGGGTTGTCCTTTGTTTAAAACAGGAAATTCTCGACAGATTTCCCCATCCTCTTGATCTCGTGCCAACCATCGTTGGACAGGTATATAAAACTTTTTTCCAGAATTCATGTTCCACAATTGTATCTATAAAGCACCAGTATTTCTTGTAAAAAATGTAAGAATTCTTTATCAAAGAGTCAAAGAAAAGTTTTCATCCAAGCCTGACACTTAGATCAGGCTCATAGATCATGTTACTTTTTTTTAAATACAAGTTGTTAAATACTTGACAAGAAAAGTGCTAATTTCCCCATCAGAAAGGATGAATACCCAACTTTTGTATCAACATGGACGGGTCTGGAGGAGATTATGCTGAGTGAAATAAGACAAGCAAAGAATGTCAATTATCATATGGTTTCACATAGCTTGTGAAACATAAGGAATAAAATGGAGAACTTTAGGAGAACGAAAAGTGAATTAGGGTAAATCGGAGGGGGAGATGAAAGATGAGAGACTGTGGACTCTGAGAAACAAACTGAAGGTTATGGAGGGGAGAAGGGTGGGGGGATGGGTGACCCTGGTGGTGGGTATTAAGGAGGGCATGTATTGCATGGAGCACTGGGTGTGGTGCATAAACAATGAATCTTGGGTCACTGAAAAAAGTGGAAAAAAACAAAGAAAAGTGCTAATTTCTTCTTTTATTGCCATCTCACATACAATGGCATTTCTTTATTTTGAAAGTTTTCTATTTCTATTTCTCTACATTGAAATGATGAAAATACCAATTTCCTCTCAAATTTTCTAAGTGTCAGTATTTTCCCATTTAGAAAGAAATTTACAATTTTCAAAACTCTATTACTTCTCTGTTCCAATCCCTTAGTAAATACATTTTTTATTTCAAAATGATTTTATAAAATGTTAGCACGAGCTTAAATTTCATGCACTAGAGATTCAAGCTAATAGTTTTTTCTCTGTGGGTCCTCGCAATGAATGAAATTTAAACAATAATTATTTTTGGGGTACCTGTTATGCCATATTATATCTATTCCATTTATCCTGGAATAAAACAAAGATGTTAATCAATTCTGTTAGGATCAGATGAATACCAAAAATCATCAGAAAGTAGAAACTATGATTCCTGATTCTAAAATCTAGCCTTTCAAGAGTAGGGTACTATTATTATTTTAAAGGTTCAGTGAGTATTATTTTATTTGTTAAATTAATCTTATAGTCTTTAAAATGCCTTAATCAGATTTTCTATTTTAATGTGATTAAGAAATGAGGTTGTTTTAAAGAGACTTTTGATACATAAACTTACTAATTCTGAAGATCTGGGTAAGACCCAGAAATTTGCATTCATAAATTCACACCATGTGTGATTTTGGTACAATCACACTTTTAGAAAGGCTTCCTGAGGACCACACAGAATTACCATTGCAAGGCTGCTGGCATCGCTATTTGATTTGGCTATTTTAAGTAAAGCCCAAGGCAAATTACTTGAGAAATACAAAATAAACCACCATTTGAAAGTTTTTATTTTGTAATCTTCTTAACTAAACTCGAAAGAACCAAGATTAAAGTCCTAAAAGTAATGTGATTATTTTATGGGCTGTGGAAATGTTCTATCATTATTGCTATAATGGACTAAATGTTTTAATTCAAATCCCTTCAAGTTATAGGCACAAATTGGCTTCCTTTAAATTTTAAATTTTAAACTTCTAAACTATAAGAATTGAACGGAAAACACCCAGCACATTATCTAGTAACTTAACTTGGCAAAATTAGTAAATTATATAAGTGCTTTCTCGACCTAGAATAAAGCTTTGAATCAAAAACATCTCTCTTCACTGGTACTCAAAGACAGGTGAGGTAAAACTCAGGCAACATGTTGCCTTGCAATGAGAGTAACTCATACAAAGAGAGACAACCGGAATGTTCAGCTGACTTCTTTCTTTCCTTTGCAATGTTACAAAATCTTTTCAGATCACTTAACCACTGTCTCAACATCCCAGCTGAATAGATATGTATAATGAATATAATATTTCTTATTGGTTTTCAATCAAATGAGATGGCAGGAGTATTAATGATAATTTTCATAAATTAGCTTAACTTACTAGGAAAGAAAAAAGTAAAAGACATTATTATATATGATCACTTAAGTATCAATTTGAATATATTTCAAAAAATCTATATAGCATAAAAAATTATTTCATATAGAAGCCATGCAGTAATTTTAAATCTGTGAAATCTAACTTCTACGTTCATATTTTCATAAAATGAGTTTCATTTTTCAATTTCCTTCAGATCTTTTGTGACTTTAATGTAGAGAAGATGGCATTATTCTTTTTTTTAGATTTTATTTATTTATTTGAGAGAAAGACAGTGAAAGAAAGCAAGAGAGAGAGAGAGAGAGAAAATGAGCAGGGGGACGAACAGAGGGAGAAGCAGGCGTCCCACTGAGTAGGGACCTGTCGCAGATTCAGTCCCAGGACCCTGAGATCATGACCCTAACCAAAGGCAGAAGGTTAACTGAATGAGCCACCCAGGCATCCCAAAGAAGAGGGCATTATTAACAACTATATCTATAGATAGATAGATAGATAGATAGATAGATAGATAGATAGATAGATCTGTTAATAGAATAAAAGTATTTTTAAGGGATTACTCATCTTCCACAAATTTTTCATTAATTTTCTCACATATTAAAAAAATAACAAGTCTGCCAAGAATATCAAGAGTTTGACTAGATGTTCTTTGCATTTTGAGAACTTGCTTACATAAGTTCATTTATTTTCAAATAACAAAAGATGGAAATACACCATACATGAAAATGGATAATAAGATTATTTGATTTTCAGTGTTGAAGATCATCTGTTGGCAATTATGGTAGTAAGTAAAATTTTTAATTTTGAATAATTTAGAAAATGTAAGCCTTTTTTTTTTTTGCTACTAAAAGTATTCAAGTGGCATTATTTGCTTAGCATGAAAAGACCAAATTTGGGAGCTGGCATTCAAGTCTAGCAGATGATTATTTCACCAACACAAATGGTCTATTTTTACAACCTTCTAAAACAGATAACATTCACCTAGTCACCTTTTCATCAATAGTGCAACCATATCAAGAAGCAATGTAATTGTCAAAACATGATGTTATACAGCTGAAATTGATATAACAGTGTTTCAATCATACTTAATAAAAAATAATAATAAAATAGCTAAAACTAAAATTTAAAAAAAGAAGAAGTAATGGGAGTTTATCCACAGACCCAAGTACTTTTCTTTGCAAAAAGGTAAAAGGATTATTTACTTGAGGTGCTTCCCTCAATAAACTAGGAATTAAATTATTAATAAGGGCATCTGATACTATTGTTTTGAGAAATATACTGACTAAAAAGATCTAGATTTGATTCCATCAATTTACAACAGGTGTGAAATGCCTTTTTGAGATTTGATTCCTGAACAGAATTTGCAGAAGGTTTTGCAAAGGATGGGAGTGTTGTTGATAAGTCTTTACCTCTTTACAGTGCCAGGAAGGTGAGGGTCCAGAGTTAGTATGACCAACACGAATCTTAAAGAGTGTTCCAATGTCTCCAACCATGATCTAGAAGAGAACCAAGAAAATGTCTTTCAATGTAATTTCACAAAATCGATAAAGAGGTTAATCCATCAAGAAATATAATAAACATGTATATATCTCATGACAAAGGGCCAAACATATGAAACAAAAATTGACAAAACTGAATAGAGAAGCAGTCTACAATAGTGGTTGGAAATTTCAATACCCCACTCTGCATGATATGTAGAATAAATAGACATAAGATCAATAAGGAAATTAAGGACTTGAACAACATTATAGACCAACTAGATCTAACAGATATTTATAGAATATTCCACTCAACAATAGAAGAATATAGTTCTCTCAAGTACGTATGGAATTCATTCTCCAGGACAGACTGTATGTTTATATCACTAAAAGTTTTGAAAATTAAATAAGACTGAAATCACACAGAGAATAGTTTCTAACTACAATGGAATAAAACTATAAATCACTAAAAGAAGGAAAAATGGAAAATCCAAAACTGTGTATAAATTAAACAACATACTCTTAAGCAACCAATGAGTCAAAGAAATTGCAAGGGAAATTAATATAATGTTCTTTTTATTGAGCTATAATTGACATATAATATTATACTAGATTCATGTATATGATGCAATATTTGTGTAACCTATGAAATGGTCACCACAATAAGTCTAGTTATATCTGTAACCATGCAAAGTCTTGCAATTTATTTTCCTATGATGAGAACTTTTAAGATTTACTCTCTCAGCAACCTTCAAATATTCAATACATTACTGACTACAGCAATTCTGTAATATTACATCCCTGCTACTTATTTGTATCCTTAACCCCCATTCCATCTGGCAACTACCAATCTGTTCTGGGTATCTCTAGTTTTATTTTGTTTCCTGGTGTTTTGGGGTTTTTTTTTAGATTCTGCATGTAAGTGAAATCGTATGACTTATTTCACTTAGTAAAATACCCTCAAGGTACACTTACATGGCCACAAGTGACAAGATCTCATTCTTTTTTATGACTGAGTAGTATTCCATTGTGTATTTATACCACATCTTTATCCATGCATCCACCAACAGACACTTAAGATTAGTTCCGTATCTTGGCTATTATAAATAATGCTGCAATGAACACAAGAGTACACTTATCTTTTTGAAATAATATTTTCATTTTTTATTCCAGAAGTAGAATTGCTGGATCATATGGTATTTCTATTTTTATTTTTTTGAGAAATCTCCATAGTGTTCTCCACAGTGATTGTACCAACTTACATTACCACCAACAGTGCACAAGGGTTCTCTTTTCTCCTCTTTCCAATTTATTATTCCTTATCTTTTTAGAATAGCCATTCTAACAGTTGGGAGGTGGTATCACATGGTTTCGATTTGTATTTCCCTCATGATTAGTGATATTAATCATCTCTACATTGTGCCTTTTGGACATTTATATATCTTCTTTGGGGAAATGTCTATTCAGATCTACCCATTTTTAATCAGATTATTTCCTTTTTTGATATTGAGTTATATGAGTTCATTATATATTTTGAATATTAACCCCTTCTTAGATATATGACTTGGAAATATCTTCTCCTATTTAGTAGGGGGATTTTTTTTCACTTTTTTGATGGTTTCCTTCATATAGAAGATTTTAGTTTGATGAACTACCACTTGTTTATTTTTGCTTTTCTTGCCCTTGCCTTTGGAGTCAGATTCAAAAAATCGTCACTGAGACTAATGTCAAAAAGTTTACCACATATATTTTCTTCAGGAGTTTTACAATTGCAGATACTACATTCAAGACTTTAATTGACTTTGAGCTACTTTTTGTGTATGGTGTAACATGGTGGTCCAATTTCATTCTTTTGCATGTGGCTGTCCAGTTTCCTTCCCAACACAATTTATTTGTTGTATATTCTTGGCCTCCTTTTGTCATGAACTGACTATGTATGCATGGGTTTATTTATGAGCTCTCTATTCTGTTCCATTGATCTACATGTCTATTTTATGTTGATACCATACTGTTTTGATTACTACAGGTTTGTAGTATATATTCAAATCTGGGGTTGTGATACCTCCAAATTTGTTCTTTTTTCTCAGGATTGCTTTGGTTACTTGGGATCTTTGTGGTTTCATAGAAATTATTGATCTATTTCTGTGAAAAATTCCATAAATTTTCAAAGGGATAGCATTTAATACATAGATTGCTTTAGCTAACATGGACATTTTAACAATATTAATTCTTCTAGTCCATGAGCATGGAATATCTTTCTGTTTATTTGTATCTTCTTCAGTATCTTTCATCAAGGTCTTCTAAGTTTTTGGTGTACAGTAATTTCACCTCCTTGGCTAAATTTATTCTTAGGTATTTTATTCTTGTTGATGCAATTGTAATTGGGATTGTTTTCTTAGCGTCCCTTTCTTATAGTTCACTGTTAATGTATAAAAACACAACAGATTTTTGTATATTGGTTTTTTACCCTGAAACTTTACTGAATTTGTTATCAGTTCTAACAAATTTATGGTGGATTCTTAGGGGTTTCCTATATATGAAAACATGCAATCCACAAATAGTGACAGTTTTACTCTTTCCTTTCCAATTAAAGTCATTTTTATTTCTTTTTCTTACCTAATTGCACTGGCTAGGATTTCTAATACTGTGTTGAATAAAAGTGGGGAGAAATAATGGATATTATTGTCTTATTCCTGATCTTAGAAGAAAAGATTTCAGTTTTTCACCAAGTATGATGTAAGCTGTGGGTTTGTCCTTTATTATGTTGAGGTATGTCCCCTCTATACCCACTTTGTTGAGTTTTTATGATAAATGAATGTTGAACTTTGTCAAAAAAAATTGTGTCTATTGAGATGAACATGATTTTCATCCTTCGTTTTGTTAATGTTATATACCATGTTGATTGATTTACAGGTGTTGAACCACCTTTGCATCCCTGGAATAAATCCAACATGATCATGGTGCATGATCATTTTAATGTATTGTTCAATTTGTTTTGCTAATATTTTGTGGAGGACTTTTGCATCAACATTCATTAATGATACTGGCCTGTAATTGTGTTTTTTGTGTGTTTCCTTGAACTGGATTTGGTATCAGGGTAATGTTGACCTTGAAAAGTGACTTTGGAAGAATCCCCTCTTCAATTTTTTGGGATATTTTGAGAAGGACATGCATTAATTCTCCTTTAAGTGTGGTAGAATCTATCTATGAAGTCGTCTATCACTGGACATCTGTTTGCTAGGAGTTTTTTGATGACTGATTCAATCACCTACTAATAATCAGTCTATTCAGATTATCTATTTCTTTATGATTCAGGCTGTATATTTCTAGAAACTTATCCATTTCTTATAGGTTGTCTAATCTGTTGGTATATAACTGTTCACAGTAAACTTTGGTGATTCTTTTTCTTTTCCTTTTTTTTTTTTTTTGGTATCAGTTGTAACTTTTCCTCTCTCATTTCTGATTTTATTTGAGACCTCTCTCTTTTTCTCAGTATGTCTCACCAATGTTTGCCAATTTTATCTTGTCAAAGAACCAGATCTTGATTTCACTAATCTTTTCTATTGTATTCTTAATTTCTATTTCATATATTTTGCCTCTAATCTTTACTATTTCCTTCCTTCTACTAAGTTTGGATTTTATTCTTCTTTTTCTAGTTTCTTTAGGTATAAAGTTAAATTGTTTATTTGAGATTTTTCTTGTTTCTTAAGATAGACCTTTATTGCTACAAACTTATCTATTAGAAGTGCTACTGCTACTCACCATAGATCTTGGTATGTTTTATATCCATTTTCATTTGTCCCAAGATATATTTTTTATTTCTCCTTTCACTGACCCATTGCTTATTATTTAATCTTGTTATTTAATCTCCACACATTTGCAATTTTCTTAGATTTTTATCTTCTAGTTGATTTCTAGTTTCATATTATTGTGGTAAGTGAATATGCTTGATATGATTTCGATCTTCTTAGATTCACTGAGACCTTTTGGTGACTTGCAGGATATTCCTGTCTTGCAGAATATTCTTTTTTTTTTTAAGATT
Organism: Ailurus styani; assembly: GCA_002007465.1. Lineage (NCBI taxonomy): Eukaryota > Metazoa > Chordata > Mammalia > Carnivora > Ailuridae > Ailurus > Ailurus styani. Next base: position 141,001 of record LNAC01001196.1, on the reverse strand, counting down.
TTATTTATTTATTTGATACACAGAGAGAGATCACAAGTAGGCAGAGAGGCAGGCAGAGAGAGGAGGAAGCAGGCTCCCTGCTGAGCAGAGAGCCCGATGCGGGCCTCGATCCCAGGACCCTGGGATCATGACCTGAGCCGAAGGCAGAGGCTTTAACCCCTGAGCCACCCAGGCGCCCCAGAATATTCTTTTTTAAAAAGATTTTTTTTTACTTATTTGAGACACAGAGAGAGAGAAACTATGTGTGTGTGTGAGAGAGAGAGAGAGAGAGAAAGAGAGAAACAGAGCACAAGAGCAGGGTAAGGGGCACAGAGAGAGAAACAGATGCCCCACTGAGTAAGGAGCCCAATGCGGGGCTCAATCCCAGGGAGTCCAGGATCATGACCTGAGCTTAAGCCAGGTGCTTAACTGACTGTGCCACTTAGGTTCCCTATTCTGCAGAGTATTCTATCCTGCAGAATATTCCATGTGCACTTGAGAATAATGTGTATTCTGCTGAATTAGGATGAAATACTCTGTATTTATCTATTACATCCATCCAGTCTACTGTGTCATTTAAGGGCACTATTTCCTTATCGATTTTCTGTCTAAAATATCCAAACATTGACAAAAGTGGGAAATTAAAGGTACCTACTATTATACTGCCATCCATTTCTCCCTTTAGGTCTATTAGTATTTGCTCTATATATTTAGTTGCTCATATGTTGGGTGCATGAATATTTACAAAAAGCAGCTGAATCTGAGGAAGGAAAAAGACACCCAGGTCCAGGAAATACAGGGAGACCCAAGATGAACCCAAAAAGGTCCACACCAAGATACATAATTAAAATGTCAAAAATTAAAGATAAAGAGAGAATCTTAAAAGCAGTAAGAGAAAAGAAACTAGTAACAATAAGGGAAACCCCACAAGACTACAAGCTGAATTTTCACTGGAAATATTTTAGGTGAGAATGGAGTAAATTGATATATTCAAAATGCTGAAAAGAAAATCCCTACAATCAAGAATACTCTACCTGGCAAGGTTATCATTCAGAATTGAAAGAGAAGTAAGAGTTTCCCAGATAAACAAAAGGTAAGGGAGTTCTAACCCACTAAACCAGTCTCACAAGAAGGGTTAAAGTGAGTTCTTTAAGTGAAAAGAAAACCAAATATATAATACCTAAGACCTTTCTAGATCAACCACTTATAAAGCCACTATAAAGTTTAAAAGACAAAAGTAGTAAAAATCAATTATATATATCCACAACTATATATCTATAATAACTAGTGAGGAGTTGGGGAGAATGTAGTGCTTTAAAAAAATTGTTTGAACTTACATAAACATCAACTTAAACAGACTACTATATACCTAGGATGTTACATATAAACTTTATGGTAACTACAAACCAAAAACCCATAGTAGACACAAAGAAAAATAAATAAATAAAAAGGAATCCAAATATAGCACTAAAGAAAAGTCATCAAAACACAAGAAAAGTGTAAGAAGAAAAGAACAGAGAACTACAAAACAGCCAGAAAACACTGTGCAAAATGACAGTAAGTACATACCTATTGGTAATTACTTTAAATGTAATTGAACTTAATGCTCCAATCAATAGATCCTATTGTTGGGTAACCAACAGCATTTTTTCCCAAACTAGAAAAATACTAAAATTTGTTTGGAACCACAAAAGACTGTGAATAGCCAAAGCAATCTTGAGAAAGAACAAAGCTGGAAGTATCTGAATCCCAGATTTTAAGACAAATTACAAAGCTGTAGTAATCGATACAGTGTGGTACTAGCACAAAAAAGTAGACACAAAGATCAACAACACAGAAGAGCCCAGAAATAAACTCAGAATTATATGTCAATTAATCTATGAAAAAGGAAGCAAGAATATAAAATGAGGAAAGACAGTCTTTTCAACAAATGGTATTGGTGAAAATGGACAGCTACATTCAGAAGTATGAAACTGGACCCAACAGTATTTTTTATAAAAATAAACCCAAAATGGATTAGGAAACTATATGTGAGACCTGAAACCACAAAACTCTTCAAAGAGTTTTTCAAAGAGAAATTACAGAGAGTCATTTCTTTGACATTGGCCATAGGAAAATTTTTCTAGAGAGTCTTCTCAGACAAGGGAAACAAATGCAAAAATAAACTGTTGGAACTATACCATAATAAAAAGCTTCTGCACCACAAAGTAAAGTATCAACAAAACAAAAAGGCAGCCTACTGAATGGGAGAGGATATTTATAAATAACATATATGATAATATGTTAATATTCAAAATATATAAAAATTTATAAAACTCAATACCAAAATAATAATAATAATAATAATAATAATAATAATCCTGTTAAAAAATCGTCAGAAGACATGAATAGATATTTTTCCAAGGAAAACATAATGATGGCCAACAGACACATAAAAAAATCCTCAACATCACTAATCATCAGGGAAACAAATTAAAATCACAATGAGAAATCACTTTACACCTATCAGAATGGCTAAAATAAAAAATATAAATAACAATGTTGACAAGAATAAGAAGAAAAAGAAACCCTCATGCATTGTTGATGGAAACATAAATTGGGGCAGCCACTATGGAATACAGGATGGAGGCTCCTCAAAATTAAAAATAGGGGGGTGCCTGGGTGGCTCAGTCAGTTAAGCATCTGCCTTCAGCTCAGGTCAGGATCTCTGGTTCCTGGGATTGAGCCCTGCATCAGGCTCTCTTCTCAGTACAGAGTCTGCTTCTCCCTCTCACTCTCCCTCTAGACTCTTCTAATCTTTCTCTCTCAAATAAATAACTAAAATCTTTTAAAAATTAAAAATAGAATTATCATAAATGCAGCAATTCTACCACTGGGTATTTACAAAGAATATCAAAACACTAATTTGAAAAGATATATGCACCCAACTTTTACCACAGCGTTATTTACAAAAGCCAAGACATGGAAGTAGCCCAAGTGTCCATCAATAGATGAATGGATAAAGAAAAGGTGGTATAAGAGGAGGAGTTAAGATGGAGTAGTAGAGGGACCCTGACCTTGCCTCATGCCTTGAACACAGCCAGATCAACATCCAATTATTTTGAAGAATTAGAAATGGGATCTGAGGATTAAGAAAACAATCTGCACAGTTGGAAGGAAAGTGTGGCAGATGCAAGGTTCTGAGGTGTAAACTGGAGGAGAGTAAAGTCGTGGGGCCACAAAGGGGAGAGAACCCTTTTCACAGAGCAAAGTCAGTGAGAGGGAGAGAGCAGGAAAGGGCACAGCAAGTAGAGATTGCACAATAAACTTCAGTGAGGAGATCCCCTGGGTCACATTGGGAGAGATCGTTCCCTTTCCCTGAGTATATTTGGAAGAGCGTATTTTGCCTCTCCATGTACAAAAGGCCAGCTAGGAGCCATTGAGCAGTGTTCAATGGCAGGGACAGAAGTATGCACAGAGGGCAGATAACCTTGTAGAAGCTTTTCGCTGTGAACCACAATAAGTTTAAACCACTGTGTGCACAGTGAGTCTCTGCTTTTCTGGGACAGAACTGAGCAGAAAGCAGAGACATGGGCAGACTGAAAATAACCTGGCCACTGCTTTTAGCTGTCTGCCACAATAGATTCAAGATTCTGTGCAACTTCTTTTCTGGGACAGAATGGAGTCAGGGACTGACTCATGCAGGTGGCAGAACCTGGTTGCAGCTTTTCCATGTACATCACTATAAACTCCAGCCTCCTTGTGTGTACTGTGCGACTGCTTTTCTGGGACAGGGCAGTGCTGGGCACACAAGGAGTCTCTCCTCCAGGAGAGGGGAGGGGGCCCACATCTTGCAAAGCCCTTCAAACTTGGGAGTTTTTCATTGGAGACAGAGGCCAGAGATAAAACACAGGAGATCTGGGGTGCCAGGTGCACCAATGGCCTGGGAACAGACAGGTTAAAGGCAAGCAACTGATGGAAGCCTGAGACACAGATTGTTCACTTTTCTGAGAAGGCCTCCTGAACAGTGGTGACCAGGAGATCCTGTACCTGGGGACCAGAGGGTGGGGTGAAACCATATTCTTCTTCCACCCCTGCCTCCCTCCTGCAACCCACCAACACAGTAGGACTTTACAGACAAATACAGTGCAGTGGAGGCTGGAGAACCTTACACCAAACCCCACCACCTGTGCCTGGCAGGGTAATTTTACAAGGGCAAAACTGTGAGTTAGCCCAGCAGACCTCTCATTGAAAAGATAGATGCAGGACCCCTGTCTGTATCAAGTCTACTGATTAAAAAGT
>LNAC01001196.1:112440-132224 GCA_002007465.1 Ailurus styani | reverse complement strand
AAGCTGTCCTCATCAAAACAATATGGTATTGGGCGCCTGGGTGGCTCAGTGGGTTAAAGCCGCTGCCTTCAGCTTGGGTCACAATCCCAGGGTCCTGGGATCGAGGCCCACATCGGGCTCTCTGCTCGGCGGGGAGCCTGGTTCCTCCTCTCTCTCTGCCTGCCTCTCTGCCTACTTGTAATCTGATCTCTCTGTGTGTGTGTGTCAAATAAATAAATAAAATCTTTTTTTAAAAAGAGACAATATGGTATTGGCATAAAAACAGACACCTGGATCAATGGAACAGAATAGAAAACCCAGAAATGAACCCTCAACTCTGTGGTCAACTAATCTTCAACAAAGCAAGAAAGACTATCCCATGGAAAAAAGACAGTCTCTTCAACAAATGGTGTCGGGAAAATTGGACAGCCACAGGCAGAAGAATGAAACTGGACAATTTTCTCACACCATACACAAAAACAAATTCAAAATGGATGAAAGACCTAAATGTAAGACAGGAATCCATCAAAATCCTAGAGGAGAACACAGGCAGTAATCTCTGTGACCTCGGCTGCAGCAATTTCTTCCTAGACGCATCTCCAATGGCAAAATGCAAAAATGAACTATTGGGACTTCATCGGGATAAAAAGCTTCTATACCGCAAATGAAACAATCAACAAAATTAGAAGGCAACCTAAAGAATGGGAGATGATATCCACAAATGACATAAGATAAAGGACTAGTATTCAAAATCTATAAAGAACTCATCAAACTCAACACCCAAAAAAACAAACAAACAAATACTCTAGTCAAGAAATAGGCAGAATATATGAACAGACATTTCTCCAAGGAAGACACACAAATGGCAAATAGACAAGAAAAAGTGCTCCACATCACTCATCATCAAGGAAACACAAATCAAAACCACAGTGACATACCACCTCACACCAGTCGGAATGGGTAAAATTAACAACTCAGATAACAACAGATGTTGGCAAGGATGCAGAGAAAGGGGAACCCTCCTACACTGTTGGTAGGAATGCAAGCCGGTGCAGCCACTCTGGAAAACAGTATGGAGGTTTCTCAAAAAGTTAAAAATAGAGCTGCCCTACAACCCAGCAATTGCACTACTAGGCATTTACTCTGAAGACACCAAGCTGGAGGCATCAAATATAATGATCTGAAGGGGGCACATGCACCCCAATGTTTATAGCAGCAATGTCCACAATAGCCCAACTGTGGAAAGAGCCAAGATGTCCACTGACAGATGAATGGATAAAGAAGATGAGTGTGTGTGTGTGTGTGTGTGTGTGTGTGTACACACACACACACACACACACGATGGAATATTACTCAGCCATCATAAAGGATGAATACTTACACCCTTATGATATTTACAGTGAAGTGGATGGAACTGGAGTGTATTACACTGAGCAAAATAAATCAGTCAGAGAAAAGACAATTATCATATGGTTTCACTCATATGTAAGTGAATACAAGAAATACAAGAAACAGAGGATCATAGGGGAAGGGAGGGAAAACTGAATGGGAAGCAATCAGAGAGGGATACAAACCATGAGAGACTGTCAACTATAGGAAAAAAAACTGAGGGTTGCTGGAGGGGTGGTGTGTAGGAGAATGGGGTAATTGGATGATGGGCATTAAGGAGGGCACATGATGTGATGAGCACTGGTGTTATATGTAACTTATGAATTACTGAACTCTACATCTGAAACTAATGATGTACTATTGTTACCTTAATTGAAGTTAAATTAAAAAAAAAATAGAGGTACCAGGGTGGCTCAGTTGGTTAATTATCTGCCTTCAGCTCAGGTCATGATCCCAGGATCCTAGGATCAAGCCCTGAATCAGGCTCCCTACTCAGTAGGGAGCCTGCTTCTCCCTCTCCCTCTCCCCCTGTTTGTGTTCCCTCTCTCACTGTCTCTCTCTCAGTGTCAAATAAATAAATAAAATCTTTTTAAAAATTAAAAATCAATTAATTAAAAATTAAAAACTAATGAATAAATAAGTAAAAATAAAGATAAATACGAACTGAAAAAAATTTTTAAAAAAAGAATGTATCAAACTCAACACCCAAAAAATAACAAAGCCAGTCAAGAAATAGGCAGAAGACATGAACATACATTTCTCCAAAGAAGACATACAAAATGGCCAACAGACACATGAGAAAATGTTCTACCTCACTCGGCATCAGGAAAATACAAATCAAAACCAGTGAGATACCAACTCATACCAGTCAGAATGGCTAAAATTAGCAAGTCATGAAACAACAGATGTTGGCAAGGATCTGGAGAAAGGGGAACCCTCTTACACTGCTGGTGGGAATGCAGACTGGTGAAGCCACTCTGAAAAACAGTATGGAGGTTCCTCAAAAAGTTAAAAATAGAACTACCCTATGACCCAGCAATTGCACTACTAGGCATTTATCTAAAGGATACAAATATAGTGATTTGAAAGGGCACATGCACCCCAATGTTTATAGCAACAATGTCCACAATTGCCAAAATATGGAAAGAGTGCAGATGTCCATCAACAGATGAATGGATAAAGAAGATTTGGGGTACACACACACACACACACACACACACACACACACACACACACAATGGAGTATTACTCAGCCATCAAAAAGGATGAAATCTTACCATGTGTATTGACATGGATGGGACTAGAAGGTATTATCCTAAGCAAAATAAGTCAGTCAGAGAAACAAAAATACCACATGATTTCACTCACATGTGGAATTTTAAAAATGAAACAGATGAATATAGAGAAAGGAAGGAAAAATAAAAAGAGAGGGAGTCAAACCGTAAGAGACTCCAAACTATAGGGAACAAACTGAGGGTTGCTGGAAGGGATGTGGGTGAGGGGAGGGGGTTATTGAGTAATGGGTATTAAAGAGGGCACTTGATGTAATGAGCACTGGGTGTTACATGCAACTGATGAATCACTAAATTCTTCTCCTGAAACTAATAATACACTATATGTTAACTAAATTGAATTTAAATTAAAAAATTTTTTAATTAAAATTCTTATGTATCAAAGGATACTGCCAAAGAGTGAAAATAAAACCTACAACATAAGAGAAAATATCAGCAAATCCTATTTTTGATGAGGGTCTAGTCTTCAGAATATATAAAGAACTCTTACAACTCAACAACAAAAATAAAGCAATGTAATTAAAAACAGATTAAGTATTTGAATAGATGTTTTTCCAGAGAAGATATAAAAATAGCATACAACTACATAAAGTGATACTCAATATCATTAGTTATGAAAATGTAAATCAAAATGACAATGAGATCCCACTTCACACCTACCCACGAGGTTTAACTAGAATTTTTCTAATTGACAATAACGATGTTAGTGAGAATGTGGAGAATGAAACAGTCATACATTGCTGGTGAAAATGTAAAGTAATAGAACCACCATGGAAAACAGTTTGGCTGTTCCTCAAAACATTAAACATAGAATCACCATATGACCCAGAATTTCCACTTCTAAGTTTATATATATACTCAAATGAAAACAGGTGTACAATAAAAAATTACTTACACACAATGTTCATAGCAGCCCTAGTCACAATAGTCAAAGGGTAAAAACAACCAAAATGTCTGTCAACAGATGAATACATAAACAAAATGTGGTGTTTCCATACAATTAAATATTATTCAGCCATAACAAGGAAAGAAGTACTAATACATGCTATAACATGGATGAACACTGAAAACATTATGCTAAGTGAAAGAGGACAGACCCAAAAGGCCATATATGATTCTATTTACATGAAATATCCAGAATTAGCAAATTCTTAAAATCAGAAAGTGGATAAGAGGCTACTAGGGGTTATGGGAAAGGAAATGGAGAGACTACATAATGAAGTTTCCTTTTGGGGTAACTAAAATGTTCTGGAACTCTGGAACTAGATAGTGGTTCAACAACATTGTGACTATATTACATGCCACTGAAAGACAAGCTTTTAAATGGTTAAAATGGTAAATTTTATTTTCTGGATTTTACCACAATAAAAAAGAAAATATCTATGCAACAAAACTATAAGGAAAAAGGAAAGATGGGAAAACAAAAGAACCTAAGAATACTTATAAGAAACCAATTCATCAAAATGAGTCAAAACTATGATCAAAAAAACAAGTTACTAAACTTAAAGAAGCCATCACCTCTACAAACAAGATGGAAATGTACCAATCCTAGGGCTCAAGAATAAAGAGAAAGACAACAGAAAGAGCTGAAATGTAGGTAACAGTGCTGAGAAAAAAAGCATCAAACTATGAAAATTGTTTCCTGTGGAGAAGAAAACAGGAATGAAGAGTTAAAGGTGTTCCTTTGCTACTAAAGAATTCAGAATAATTTAACCCTATACACCATGTATATAATTTGACTTAAAAGTACATATGAAATAATACCAGAACAAAACAACTCAGTCTCTTTCGGTATAGTCACTTCTAAAACTATTTCTTCCATATGCAAAATAATGATAAAGTCTTCATTTTTTACTAGTAGTGCCCATCAACACAAGAAAAAGTTTCTTTAAATATTGACTTATATAGAAACTATGGAAAGGATAGTTCGAACCAAGCAGAGAAAATCAATTATCATATGGTTTCACTTACTTGTGGAATATAAGGAATAAAATGGAGGACTCTAGGAGAAGGAAAGAAAAAGTGAATTGGGGTAAATTGGAGGGGGAGACAAACCATGAGAGACTGTAGACTCTGAGAAACAAACTGAGGGTTATGGAGGGGAAGTGGGAGGGGGGATGGGTGAGCCTGATGGTGGGTATTAAGGAGGGCATGTATTGCATGGAGCACTGGGTGTGAGGCATAAACAATGAATCTTGGATCACTGAAAAAAAATTTTTAAATAAAAATAAATAAATAATAAGTAAATAAATCGTTAGTTTGGTTCCAAATGATTCAGCCTCTCCTGTAACATATCTCAGCTGAGTACACAGATTGGAGTAAACCAAATACCCAGGATCACATGGAATTGAGTATTCTATAATGATTTGAGACACTTAAGGATACTCTTTCCTGATTGTGATTTTATTCTCTATTTTTACCCAAAAATAATCCCTCTATGCATCCAATCATTCATTCAACAGATATTATTAAATACCTGTAAAGTGCAAAGTGCTTGACTGATTTCAAATCTTTCTTTTGGTTACTAATCTTTCTGACTTTAGTTTAACAACTGGTCTGATACTGGTCTCCCCTGCTACCTCTGTTTCTCCCTAATCTTGATCTCAGTGTGTCTAGTAATGAACTAATAATTTGATTATAACTTCTTTGCTCTCCTTTATTTGATAATTGTATTTTTTCCTTTGAAACTTTGACTTTGAGCCTTATCTGTTTGAGCCCCGGCCAGAAAGGCATAAGCCCTTGCTCCCGACAGCCAGAAGTATAGAAACAGTAAAAGCTGACCATCTAGTATTTCTCTCCACCTATTGTATCTTATTGTATTGTAGTTTTACTTGTGTATAATCTGCATGAACAAAAACTGCCATGAATTATTTTTGATTGATCTTCTACAGGACACATAGTGTTATAACAGAAAGCACTAATTTGATAGATTGCATTCATTCCAAAGTACCAACTACCTGTATCACTTATATTAACAGTTTATACTCAATTTTATTACGTACAGTAAATATGTCTTCTTGGCCATCCTGAAATTGAGATCCATCTGTTCCATAAAGATATATAGGAGCTGAACTTCTATGTTGTCCATATAGTATAATATAAATCTGTGAGCTGGTCCCTGAATTTGGCAAGTCACTGGTGATTATGGAAACTTTCCAGTTACCACCTACAGAAGAACAAATAACACACAGCATTAAAGCAACATATAAAAACAGAAGACTTAGAAGAGCTGGTCATCATAAAGCCAGGAGAATGCAGAAAGACATGACTTATTCTTCCCTATCTCCTTTGGAAAAGTACTATAAAACAAGATTTAGACTTGGTTTTTAAAATATTCAATAAAATTACTATATCCTACAATGTAACTGTAAGACAACTTCCTAGATCTTTAATAATAAAGTTAGAGAGATAAAATTATCCTGTTACACTTGGTCATGTTGGATTCCAAGTGAGTTGCTATATAACTTCTCTAAAGTTCCCTGCATTTTGACAAAATATTTCCAATATTGTCAGCTCTGACATGTAATATGTGCATTCAGTATTACACATTTTAAGGTCTTCAGATTTTAGATATTTATTTTCCAAAGTAAAAAATTATTTAATAATTTATATAATCATAAAATTGGAATCAGATAAGTTAGAACGAATTTGAGAACTAATCTGGCAATTTCTACACTTACTGTTTTAAGTATCCCTAATTAATAGATGAAGTAACTGAGTTCCACAAATGTTAAATAAATTTTGTAGCCCAGCAACAAATAAACACAGTGCTAGAAAATATATGCCTTGTTGTGAATATAACTGATATTAACTAAACATTATAGCACACTGATAGTGCTATAATATTACTTCCTAGGATTTCAATTTAATTTTGTTAGGTTTCTTTGGAAAAAACATCAAGAGTTGATCAATAAGAAAATTGAAATAATGAGAAATTAGGGAATACACTCCAGATTATATAAAAGGGGCGCCTGGGTGGTGTAGTCGTTAAGCATCTGCCTTCGGCTCAGGTCATGATCCCAGGATTCTGGGATCGAGCCCTGCATCAGGCTCTCTGCCCTGCAGGAAGACTGCTTCTCCCTCTCTCACTCCCCCTGCTTGTGTGTCCCTCTTTTGCCATGTTTCTATCAAATAAATAAGTAAAATCTTTAAAAAGTTATATAAAAGATGTAAGAATATGAGGCAATAAAATTCAGAACTATGGATTTAAATTACATTCTGCTCTTTAGACTGTGGTTTTCTCTCTCCCATATTTAATCTAAAGTTTATTTCTCATTTTGATCATTCAGATAGTAATCAAATTCTAAATTTAAGTTTTATTTATATGGTACAATGAATATTTGTTATATTAATGCACGTGTTTAAAAATCTACTTTGAAACAGGAAATTCTACTTTATTTTTCCAACACATGGCAAAAAGCCAAGTTAGGCTACCAAATCATCCTGGTAGACAATCAGTAAATAAAAACCTCATTTTTAAAAACTGAAAAACGGGGGTGGCTGAGGGGCTTAGTCAGTTGGCTTCAGCTCAGGTCATGATCCCAGGGTCCTGGAATAGAGCCCTGCATCAGGCTCCCTACTCTGGAGAGCCTGCTTCTCCCTTTCCCTCTGCCTGCCACTCTGCCTATTTGCGTCCTCTCTCTATCACTCTGTCAAAAATATAAAATCTTAAAAATAAATAAATAAAAATAAATAAAAACTGAAAGAGGATAATAGGCTATCTGTAACAATAGCAAAAATAGTTAAATTGCAATTACAAAGTACAGAACTAGGAAAATTCTAGCTGTTTTCTGTAGACTAACTAGTATGTTAGTGCTTGTATGAATAAAATGAAATAAAGCTCTTCAGCTTCTACTCTCTTAGAAGTGCAGCAAAAGAGTTCAGGGAAGAATCAATACCTGCTAAATGTACAAGGACCAAATCAATAGGGAAAGAAATTGCACTTTTCAACAACTAAGCTGGAAAAGGATGAAAAGTATAGGAATAGAAATAAAAGAGAAAATAATGAAATATGATGTCAGTTTACTATAGGTCTTTACACCTCTTTAAATCATTAAAACCTTAACCTTGGAAGGGGATGTTATAAAAGCCGGAGTAGAATGTAAAGATCATGAACCAAGATTCATCTTTAAGTTTATAACTTACACTTCAATCAATCAATAGCCAACAAGTCAATGAGTCATTACTAAGTGTCTGGTGTCACAGGGAGGAGTAGATGAAAAACATAAAATGATGTCTTTATCCTCTATCCGTTTATTATCTATATGAGGTACTAAGGCCAACATACAAAAAGGGAAAAAATCATTTTTGGATAAAAAGAGACCAGATCACAGAAAAACTAACAAATATGAAAAATAACTTTTTAATTTAAAAAAACTGGCAAAAAATAGCAGAAATTACACAAGGAAGGTAGGAAAACTCATGCTGTCCTCTCCATAAAGTAGAAGCCAAGAGAAGAACGACAGAGATTTTAGGAATTTGTGGGCACCTGACTCGGCTTGCTTAGCAACATTATGGGAGAAAAAATGTGCGGAGATAAAATTCTAAAAACCTTTTTAATCTTCATATACCATTAGACCCCAATTTGAAAAAGAGTAGGTTGAGGGGGTAAATAAATAGACTGGAGAGAAACAGGATGCAGGGAATAGACATATAGCTTGATAAAAGACTCAAATACCATATCAGATACAAAAGCAACTATACAATTTGAATAGCCCTTATATATTCCAAAAAATAATAACCCTTATAGTTAATTTCTTTTCACAAACAACTGTAGGCCCAGATGGTGAATTTTCTACCAAAACTTAAAAAAATATACCAATCTTACACAAACCCTTTGAAATAGTTCCCAAGTCATGAGGTAAGATAAGCATTAATGTGATACCAAAAACAAAGGCATAATAAGAAAACTACAAAGCAATAACCCTCAGGAATGTAAATGAAAATATTCTCAATAAAATATTAGGAAATCAAGTCAACCACACCTGCAGATTTATTCCAGGAACTCAAAGCTTTTTAACATTTGGGAATCAATCAATGTAATTCATCATACTAAGAGAATAGGAGAACATGTATCTGTCCACCTCAATAGAACAAAAAAAAAATTGGGGGGGAAAATTAAATACCCATTCATGATAGAAACTTATTATTGAAAGTGACAGAAATGAGAATCATGTTATTGAAAACTGCAGTAAAGGGTATTCTTATTTTGAAAGTGCCAGAGAACTTGTGCTCTATTTTTCAGTAGTGCAAATAGAACTTGTAATGATGAACTTGGAAATTTAGGAGGTTTAGGTTGCCAGGTTGCCAATTTAGGTGGCCAGGTTTCTCCTTGCTGTTTATGGTCAAATTCAACAGGAAAGAACTAAATTGAGGCAGGAATTGTTAAGCAAAAAGGATCCTGTACTTAATAATTTGGAAAATTCTCTACCTATCTAGATACTATATTCTATAAACAAATAGAGCCTAGGATATGGTAGGAAAACTATTTGCTAAAGAGATCAAGCATGTGATTTATGGATCCAATCAACTATCTCAGCAGAAGCCAGGAATAAAAATTAGTTATCCAGGAAGACTCTATAGAGTACTCCTGTGCCTAATGATGTGAATTCCCATGACATCCACAGAAGACCAACAAGGTTTTTAAGAATTTTATTCCAACAGATGAAAAGGACAGAGATGCAATGAAATAAACAAAGAATAACTCTGAGGGCCAAAGTAGATGGAATAACTGCTCTGGGGCAAGGCCACCATTCTTGGGGTCAAGAAGATGGGGCTACTTCTCTACTAGGGCCCAGAGAACAAAGCAGAAAGTCGCAGAAGATTATCCTCAGGCCTTGAAATCTAATGGAATTTGCATTGCTGGATTTCAGATTTGTTTGGGATATATGACCCTTTTTTCCTTCGAATTTCTCCCTTTTGGAATGGGAGTGTCTATCTATGCCTGTCCCATTGTATTTCAGAAGCAAATAACTTCTTTTCTAGTTTCACAAGTTTGTGGATGGAGAGTAACTTTGGCCCAGAACGCATTATACCCAGTGTCTCACCCATACATGACTTAAATGATATCAAAGATGAAATTTCAAAATTTTTGAGATTATTTACATTTAGATGATATTTTGTACTTAAAGTTGATGCTGGAATGGTTAATGCTTTAGGGAATTTTGGAGTGTGGTAAATTCATTTTCCACATGTGAAGGACATGAATTTTCCAGGACTAGAGGAGAACTGTTGTGGGTTGAAATGCGTCCCCAGAAAGATTTGTTCAAGTCCTTATTCCTAGTATCTATGAATGCAACCTTATTTGGAAACAGAGTCATTGCAGATATAACTAAGATGAAGTCATACTTGAGTAAGGTAGGCTTAGTTAACTATGACTGGTGTTTTTATGAAAAAAAGAAAAGAGATAAAGAGAGAGAGACAGAGGGAAGAATGTTACGTAAAGATTAGAAATGTCCAGTTACAAATAAAAGAATGCCAAGGACTCCCTTCAACCACCAAAAACTAAGAATAGGCAAAGAAAATTCTTTCCCTAGAGCTGTCAGAAGGTGCATGGCACTGCCAATATCTTGAGTTCAGACTTCTAGTCTCCAGAAGTATGAAAGAATAAATTCTTGTTTTTTCAAGTCACCCTGTCTATCATAATGTTACAGAACCCTAGGAAACTAATGCAAAAAGTGACTACATAAGCAAATTGTGTTACATAAATAAATACAACCCAGCAATTAAAAGGCACAAACTACAGGTACAAAAATTTGAGTCAATATTGAGCTTCATGCTGATCAAAATCCTAGTCACAAAAGAATATACACTGTATAATTCCATATAAACTTCTAAGAAAGACAAACTTAGTTGTGGTAACAAAAAGCAAATGAACTCTTTCCTAGGGCCAGGAGTGGTGGAGTTATCTGCAAAGAGTATGAAGAAACTATTTGGAATGATATAATTATTCTATATTTTTATTAAAGTGGTAGTTATAGGGTAAGCTCAAGTGTCAAAATAATCACACTATTGATCTGAAATGCATGCATTTTTATATAAATGTCTCAGTACAATTAGTTGTTTTAAACATCAAATAAAAACTTGTTAAATCCATACTAAAACTGATAAAGTTGGGGGGGGAAGCCACACAGATGAAAAAGAACTAAGTTCTTTCATTTGCAAATAGCTTATACAATCATTAAAACACATACACACAAACAAAAGTAGTAAAGAAACAGAAAATATGCTCACCCTCCCTTATAAAGAGAGGCAAATCAAAACAAGACATTATTTTTCACCTGTTAGATTGGCAAAAATCTTTAATTTTACAATATCTAGTGCTGTAAGAGTGGGCCTTCCCATACTGTCATCAGTGTACTTCCATAAACCTTTTTTTGAAGGCAGTTTGGCAATAGCTATGAAAATTTACAACACAAACCCTTTCATCTAAGAGTTTCACTGCTATAATTTATTGTGCAAATATATTCACAAAGATGTCAAACTATGTGTACTAAGGACATTCTTCAAGATTCCTGGAATAGGGAATACTTGGATATATCCATACATCTTTTAATACAGAATGAGACAAATCAAAAAATAGCCACAGTGAAATGCTACACAATGCAATGATTTTAAAATAATAACTAAAGCAAAATATGGCATAATTTGAATACTGTAATCTCTACTTTATAAATAAAAAGGATATCCATAGGTATACATATATTTACATGATGACATATGCATTTAAAATTTAGAGGAAAAATTGAAGACCTCTTTATTTTTTTTTTTAAGATTTTATTTATTTATTTCACAGCGGGAGAGAGATCACAAGGAGGCAGAGAGGCAGGCAGAGAGAGAGGGGGAAGCAGGCTCCCTGCTGAGCAGAGAGCCCGATGCGGGCCTCTATCCCAGGACCCTGAGATCATGACCTGGGCCGAAAGCAGAGGCTTTAACCCACTGAGCCACCCAGGCGCCCTGAAGACCTCTTTAGAGTTTAGAAGCTGGACCTGGGGAAAGGCTAACTTTTCATTTTATATTTGACTATACTCTTTAATTTTTATCATGTACCATATTATTTTTACCTTTTTAAATAGGCAAATACATGAAAGGAAAAAAATAGGACTTTAAAGGATACAAAGAGCTCTTTAGGAGAATCAAAATATAGGGAAAATGTACCTGAATTTTTCAGAAACAAAATAATGTTTTCTGTGGTTATAAAAATTCTCTATAGAATTATTCTTTTTTATTTCCAGAGTTCCTTATAATAAATTCCTAACTGTTCTTCCTAGTAAACTATAAGCAACTCACAGACCAAAAATTATTTGATGACCTCTAAGCAATGCCAAACAGAAAGGACAGAACCATTCCTAGAAGTCAATATGTTGGAAATTTAAATGCCACAATAAGTTATGTATCTCTGGCCACAGAACAGCATGACTCTTCAATTAATTTGAATAGCATCATTATGAGGAGTGCAAGTAGTAGGAGATTTCTGAGATCACAGAACTATCTTGAGATCTATAATTTGAAACTTGGTTTTAGAAAAGGTAACAACTCTGTCTCAGTTTCTTTATTCAAAAAATAGAAATTATACACTCATGATTTTTATAGAACTATATCAGATAACATCTGTTAAGCACATGGTGCAGTGTCTGGTACATAAGGGTCACTTAATAAAGGAAAGTTATTCTCATTGTAATTGTCATTGAATTACCTTTTCTTTCAAGTAGACCATGCATTCTCATTGGGGCAATATTACTCTCAAAGGAGGAAAATTCATTCTTAGAGCACAAAAAGCTTAAATATTATAATAGATTGTGGCTCTTCTAAACTCAACTCTACCCAACAAAATACTATTCTTTCATATTTATCTCCTTAAAAGGCAAAAAAATTATTTTTTAAGAAAAAAAATAAAGTAAAAGGCAATAATGAGGGATGACTGGCTGGCTCAGTTGATGCAGTTGATGGAGCATGCAAATTTTGATCTCAGGGTTCTGTGTTAGAGTCCCACATTGGGTGTAGAGAAGAATTAAAAACAAAATCTTTTTTAAAAAGGCAATAATGTGGTATATATATGTACAATGGAATACTATGCAGCTATCAAAAGAAATGAAACCATGCCATTTGCAATGACGCGGATGGAACTAGAGGGTATTATGCTGAGCGAAATAAGTCAATCAGAGAGAGACAATTATCATATGATCTCTCTGATGTGAGGAACCTGAGGGGCAGGGTGGGGGTNGAGGGAAAAATAATGAAACAAGATGGGATGGGGAAGGACACAAACCATAAGAGACTCCTAATCTCACAAAACAAACTGAGGGTTACTGGAGGGTGGGAGGGTAGGGATAGGGTGGATAGGTTATGGACATTGGGGAGGGTGTGTGCTTTGGTGAATGCTGTGAAAGATGTAAGCCTGATGATTCACAGACCTGTACCCCTGGGGCAAAGAATAAGAAATAAAAATAAAATTAAAATTAAAAAATAAAAAATAAATTTTAAAAAAAGGCAATAATGAAGAGAAAGTTAAGAATGAATTGGGCTAATAACTCACTTAAGAATTATATACAAGAGACACCTGCATGGCTCAGTCGTTAAACGTCTGCCTTTGGTTCAGATCATGATCCCAGGGTCCTGGGATTGAGCCCCACATCAGGGTCCCTGCTCAGTGGGAAGCCTGCTTCTCCCTCTCCCACTCCCCCTGCTTGTGTTCCCTCTCTCACTGTGTTTCTCTCTGTCAAATAAATAAATAAAATCTTTAAAAAAAAGAATTATATACAAGTACTGTTATCAGCTTTGTAAATTTCCAAAACTAAAATGTTTATCCAAATACAAGTTAATATCCTGAAGTATAAAATTAGACAAATAGTGCCTGTTCCTGTCTATACACCTGAATGTTTGCAATTCATATATGCAGCAATAAAAAGAAACATAAAAGGAAGGGGATCAGAGCTTAGGACATAGTTATGTAGCCACTGGGTAACAGCAGTGTCTATAAGGAAATTTATTTTGGTGGGTATTAGCCAAATATAAATCACAAATACTTGGAATTAAACCATTGGAAATCTTATTCTAAGCAGGGCAACAAGCAAAGAGTGTTTAATCTTAGCTATAATTGTTTGGAGAAGATTGATTATGTGAAATTAGAAGTAGCCATAGACCCTGGGGCAAATAATAAAAAAAATTAAAAAGAAAAAAGAAGTAGCCATAAAATAAATAACTTCTGAGTAGTAAGAGATATAGAACTAATAGAAAAGAAGTGTTTCTTTAATCATGCCAGAAAAGTCTTTTTGCTTTCTCCCTTCCGAAGTAGCAAAATATCTATTTGAAAGTCCAAGACTATAATGAACTGCCTTACAAATGGGCAGGGTCAATGAGTATGGTTCTCTGTTGCACTCTTTTGCACATGGCCTCTGTGCACTAAGCTGACTGAACTTCTGCATTTTTCTATGGTCTATATTTTCACCAAGAACTATAAGGGCCAAGACTATTTCAATGGCTATGTACTCAGCAGTGAGGGAAAATTCCAAGCTGGGCAAACAGGGGTTTGAAGAAGAGGGAAACAAAATGATGTTGACTAACCAAAGCCATTTTAAATGATAACAAAGCTGGAAAAATTTACACTATCTGGTTCCAAGACTTACTATGAAGCTATAAGTAATCAAGGCAGTATGTTTGGGCATATAAACAGACAAAGAGATCAATAAAACAGAGTGCAGAATACTCCCACATATATATGGTTGACTGATTTTCAAGAAAAGACTATCCTTTTCAATTCAAAGTATTTCAATGGGAAAGGGTACTCTTTTAAACAGAGTATTGGAATAATTGGATATTGGTATGAAACAAACAAGCCCCATCTCTTACCTCCTACCATATGCAAAAAAATAACTTTATGTGGGTCAAATAGACCCAACATAAGAATTAAAGCTATAAAACTCCTAAAAGAAAACATAGGAGAAAATATTGTAATGGCGCTATGCAGGATTTCTTAGATAGAATTTGAAAGACAGAAACCATAAAAACACATAAATTGAACTTTACCAAAATTTATAACTTTGCTCACTTAAAGTCTGACCACTTAAAAAAGAAGAGGAAGAAGAAAAGGTAACCTGTAGACTGGGAGAAAATATATGTAAAATATGTATCTGAATACATTATGCCCAGAATACATGAAGAACTTCTACCACCCTAGGACTACAAACATCTGAAAGAAAATAAGATTTGAAAAGACACTGTACCACAAATACAGATGAATGGCAAACATCAATAGTCATTATAGAAATGCAAATTAAAACCACAAAGAGACATCACTAAGCGCACACTAAAATGACTAAAATTTAAAGGTCTGATACTACCAAGTATAAACAAGAATACAGAGCAACTGGAATTATCATACATTGTGATGAGAATGTGAAAGGTACACCCACTTCTGAAAAGAGTAGGCAAATTCTGATAAAGTTAAACTTACAACCTAGCAAAAAGGAAAATACAGCTTTCTTTGACCTATATCATCTCATCACCCGGCACAGAACACCTCAGCACCAAAAGAAACACTACAACTACAAAGAATTTCCCTCTCTAGGAAAGGGAGAGTGGGGCAAACAAACAACTTCTCCCAGCCTTTTGGGGCACCATATGAAAGACCTACTTCAATTTCACCCCGCCTAGAGACTGGCAAGGCTGAGATGTATAGAGATGGCAGGAACAAGGAATAAGAGAAGGGGTTCCTAGTATAAGCCTCACAGGAGTGACCATGGTTCCAAATGACCTGCTCTGCAGAGGATCTTAGCAGCTTTCACCACTGAAGAGGTCAATGGCCAGCACAGCCACCACAGGCCCACTACAGATTTCACCAGTTTTCTCCCTCAAGTATTTGTGTTTAGAGATATCAGCCACCTGATTCCCTTCTCTCTTCCTCCCACCCACCCTTCTGAAGACCAAGATCAACACCAGCAGCTAATGCACAGGCCTCAAGCTCTGCAAGTGCAAGATGCTAGCCTAGATATCTGTAGCTAACTTCCACCACTGTGCATGCTCAAGGCCAGCACCTCTAGCTGTGTACTTATACTCCAACAGCCCAACTCTCAACACCAGCCTCTACTACCATGTGTATGCCCATGGCAAGATTGTGGGGCCATGGCAGTACACACTGACTGCTAAGGCCTCCACAGCTACTTATAGGCCCAGACTCAGCCCTATTTATAGTTACTGGCCTGCACCATTGGGCTTACCTCTGGCTAGCCTAGCCAGCTGTGCCCTTGAATGCTGGTGCTCATCACTAGTCTCCATGCCATGTGCATACCTAAAGGGAGACCCTATAACCACAAGGGTGTGCACGAACAGACCCCACTGATGATTGTGGGCCTGATTCCAACCCAGTTTCCTATCACTGGCCTACACCACTGGGCTCACTTATAGCAAGCCCCTCCAGTTGTGCATCTGCATGCTCTCAGCCTGACTACTGACATGGGCCTGGTCTCCACTGCTGTACATCTATGGTGGGGCTCAGCAGCCACAGTAGTGCATGCCAACAGCCACGGTCCACTTACTGCTTGACATTTTTAAAAGCATATTTTTAAGTCACTAATATTAATGACCTTTTTTAAATTTTAAATTTATTTGACAGAGAGAGAGAGCAAGCAAGCACAAGCAGAGAGAGCAGCAGACAGAGGGAGAGGGAGAATCAGGCTACCTGCTAAGCAGAGAGTTTGACATGGGGCTTGATTCCAGGACCCTGGGATCATGACCTGAGCCAAAGGCTCAGCTTTTTGACTGAGCCAATTGACTGAGCCACCCAGGCACCCCAACACTAATAGTTTTTTTAAAAATAGCTAAAATGAGATAGTTGAGGAAAATTTAAAAATTAGGAAGATCATGAGCTCACTTTGTTGCATGGATAAACTAACAGCTCTATCGATACAACTAACTCTGAAAATGACCTGAAGACTGGCAGAACAGATCTTCTACAGTTAATTGTGTAGAGAAGGCCATATCAAAAAATGTAGGAGGGGTAGACACAGTTAGGAACTAAACCCCTCACAGGACTATCCACACACAGAAGGGAAACCCCAAGCACAGAGAAGCAAAACGATCAGACCCCATACTCGGTATCCCACACACTGGGGACCTGCACTGGGAAGATGAGTCCCCACAACATCTGACTATGAAAACCAGTGGAATTTCAGAGCTTTAAAAATCAGGAGGGCTTAACTCTGGTAACACTAAAAATTAGTGAGCTTAATGCCAGAAGAGCTAGAAATTGAGTCCCCGCTCTTAAAGAACTAGCATAATAAATACTACACCCTGAGCCACAGCAAAAAAGCAACAATTTAAAAATCAATGGAAGAGGAAGAGGAGCAAGATGATGGAGGAGTAGGAGACCGATTATCATCAAGTCCCAGAAATTCACCCAGATAGCTATCAAACTATTCTGAACACCTACAAATTCTACAGGAGATCAAAGAGAAGAAGAGCAGCAATTCTAGACAGAAAAGCGACCACTTTCTGGAAGATAGGACATGAGGAGAAGTGAACCCAAAGCAACGAGAAGCTAGACCACAGGGGGAGGGTCCAGCTCCCAGCAAGTAAGAGAGCAGCAGAGCACAAAATTGGAACTTTTAGAAGTCTGCTCAACTGAGGGACGTCTCCCCAAAGACTAAGCGGGGGGGGTGAAGACCTCATAGGGACAGTGTGGTCTCAGGATCCACGGGGACACAAAAAGGCCAGGGGTAACTGAGCATGACAGAGCTCCCAGGTATCAGAGAGGACAAGCCGACTGGAGAGACAGAGCCAAGCTGAGAAGGTGTCTCTCAGCTCGGTGTTACCTTGGGCCATGATCCAAATCACAGTCAGGCCACTGCTCTATGAGCAGGGGCCCCATGGGTGGCAAACCCGGAGAGAACCCCTCCTTCCTCCTCCAGGAGAAGCGGCATGGGAGTGGCTGCGGGAATCTGCTGGGTTTGGATACTCTAAACGGGGTCGTGTGCCAGAGATAGAGATGTTGGTTCATAGGCCGGGTTAGCTCAGAGTGCAGCCATAGACCAGAGAGATGGGAGGGACTGAATGCTTTTCTCTGAGGGCACACTGAGGAGTGAGGCCCTGAGCTCTCAGCTCCTCAGGGTTGGAGACTGGGAGGCCACCATTTTCATTCCGGTCCTTCAGAGCTGTACAGAAAGTGCTTAGGGAACAAAAGCTCCTGAGAGCAAACCCGAGCTGAACGCTTAGGCTGGCCCGTTGCAAGGGCGGTGCAATTCTTCCTCAGGCAAAGACACTTGAGAATCACAGCAACAGGCCCCTCTCGCAGAAGACCAGAAAGAACATCCAGTCAAAGCCAAGTTCAAGATCGCTAAGAATTGTGGAACTCCAGAGCTAGGGGAAAGCATCGCAGAGAATTCATGTCTTCTTTCCCATGATTCTTTAGTCGTTCAAAGTTAAATTTGTTGAATTTTAATTTTTTTCATACTCTCTTTTAAATTTTTTCCTTTTTCCTATTTTAACGTTTTCTAACTATTATATCTTATCAACAGTTTTTAATCTATTTAAATTTTTTTGTTATAGTCACATTTTATCCCTTCATTGTGTTTAACCTTATTTTTAGATATAGGGTTTTGTTTTATTTATTTTTTTTGTTTGTTTGATTTTGGTTTTTTGTTTGTTGATAGAGATAGAGATAGAGATAGAGATAGAGTCAGGGACAGAGATAGATATAGAAAAAGAAATAGATAATATAGATATAGATATAGGGTTTTGTTTTATTTATTTTTTTTGTTTGTTTGATTTTGGTTTTTTGTTTGTTTGTTTGCTTGCTTGTTTGTTTTTTGGTTTTTTCCTTCTATTTTCTCCCCCCAGTTCCAGGTCTCTTCTGATTAGGTTAGTGTATATTGCTCTGGGGTTATTGCTACCCTTTAGTATTTTATTTCCTCATCCATCTATTCTTATCTGCATAAAATGACAAGGCAGAAAAAAATCAACACAAAAAATAGAACAAGAGGCAGTAACCATGGCTAGGGACCTAATCAATGCAGACATTAGTAATATGACAGAACTAGAGATCAGAATGATGATTATTAAGATGCTGGCTGGGCTCCAAAAAAGCATGGAAGATAATAAAGAATCCCTATCTAGAGAAATAAAAACCCTTTCTGGAGAAATAAAAGAACTAAAACCTAACCAAGCTGAAATCAAAAAAGCTATTAACAACGTGCAATCAAAAATGGAGGCTCTTACTCCTAGGATAAATGAGGCAGAAGACAGAACTAGTGATTTAGAAGACAAAATGACGGAGAAGAAAGAAGCAGAGGAAAAGAGAGACAAACAACTACTGGACCATGAGGGGAGAATTCGAGAGATAAGTGATACCATAAGACGGAACAATTTTAGAATAATTGGGATCCCAGAAGAGGAAGGGGGGCAGAAGGTATATTGGAGCAAATGATAGCACAGAATTTCCCTAATTTGGCAAAGGGAACAAGCATCAAAATCCAGGAGGCACAGAGAACCCTCCCTCAAAATCAATAAAAATAGGTCCACACCTGTCATCTAACAGTAAAACTTAACAAGTCTTAGCGACAAAGAGAAAAACCTGAAAGCAGCATGGGACAAGAGGTCTATAAGCAATAGAAGAAATATTAGACTGAGAGCAGACCTATCCATGGAGACCTGGCAGGCCAGAAAGAACTGGCATGATACATTCAGAGTACTAAACGAGAAAAATATGCAGCCAAGAATACTATATCCAGCTAGGCTGTCATTGAAAATAGAAGGAGAGATAAGAATCTTCCAGGACAAACAAAAACTAAAGGAATTTGCAAACACCAAGCCAACCCTACAGANCCTACAGGAAATATTGAAAGGGGTCCTCTAAGCAAAGAGAACCTAAAAGAAACATAGACCAGAAAGGAAGAGACACGATATACAGTAACAGTCACATTATAGGCAATACGATGGCTCTAAATTCATATCTCTCAATAGTTACCATGAATGTAAATGGAATAAATGCCCCAACTAAAAGACACAGGGTATCAGAATGGATAAAAAAAACAGAGCCATCAATATGCTGTCTACAAGAAACTCATTTTACACGCAAAGACACCTCCAGATTTAAAGTGAGGGGGTGGAAAACAATTTACCATGCCAATGGAC
>LNAC01001196.1:77350-108985 GCA_002007465.1 Ailurus styani | reverse complement strand
GGAAAACAGTATGGAGTTTCCTCAAAAAGTTGAAAATAGAGCTACCCTACTACCCAGCAATCGCACTACTGGGTATTTACCCTAAAGATAAAAAGGTAGTGATCCACAAGGGCACATGCACCGGAATGTTTATAGCAGCAACGTCCACAATAGCCAAACTATGGAAAGAACCTAGATTTCCATCAACAGATGAATGGATAAAAAAGATGTGATATATATATACAATGGAATACTATGCAGCAATCAAAAGAAACAAAATCTTGCTGTTTGCAATGACGTGGATGGAACTAGAGGGTGTTATGCTGAGCAAAATCAGTCAATCAGAGAGAGACAATTATCATATGATCTCTCTGATATGAGGAACTTGAGGGGCAGGATGGGGGTCGTGGGGGGTAGGGAGGGAAAAATAATGAAACAAGATGGGGTAGGGAAGGAGACAATCCATAAGAGACTCTTAATTTCACAAAACAAACTGAGGGTTACTGGTGGGTGGGAGGGTAGGGATAAGGTGGATGGGTTATGGACATTGGGGAGGGTTGTACTATATTGAGTGCTGTGAAAGGTGTAAGCCTGATGATTCACAGACCTGTACCCCTGGGGCAAATAATAAAAAAAAAATTTTTAAAAAGGGGGGGACAAAACCCCCATAAACTACATATGAGAAAAATCACTACCTAAATTTTTAGGAGGTGGGGGGGGGGCTAGTATGTCAATAAATATCATGTGGATTATAAAAAAAAAAAGAATGGAAGATTTATTGACTAATCTTAGAATGTGTGCTGAAGGGGTAGGGATCTTCAGGAGACTTCTCTAGGAACAAAAGTACTACCAGATGCCATTTCTCTTTCTTTTCCCCAGTCTAAATAGCCAGATGTTTGTGGGAGCCAGCGCTAACACTCTCCATCTACTTTGCTCGCACTGCATTCCTTATCCCAGTGTTCCCCTGTGGACCTGCTCCATCCAACCTACCTGCCTCAACAGTCATCTGTTCAAAGCAGCTCCTGCCCAGCCGCACTGTGCAAAAATCCCTAGCAGGAACCAGCAAAATGACTCCTGAGTTGGGGAGGTGATAGATAACCCCAGATACCAATGAGCCTGCAGTTCTCATAGCCCAGTCTCCTAGCTGGCTGCCAAGGGATCAAGCTCTGTCCTTCAGTGCCCCTGAAGCTGAGGTGGAAAGGCAGATTGCAAATAGCTCATCTGACCACTGGCTCCATCCACCAACGACTTCACAGTGACTTCAGACAGGCCTCTCAATAGCAGAGGGACCAAACCCTACCCAGCACACCTACAGTGAGCAAAGTGTGTCAATGCAACTGACTAGGCTGAAGGCAATAGTGGCTCAGCCACCACCACAGTAGCACATATGTAGCCCACACAGGACACCTGGAGTGCCTGAGTTTGGAGACTAGAAGGGATTGTGCTACAGGGCACCTCAGGACCTCTTCTATACAAGGCCATATTCTCAAGACCAGAAGATTCTACTTAATACATAGAAACAGAGAGTAAGACAAAACGAGGAGACAGAGAAATATGTCACAAATGAAAGAACAAAACAAAATCACAGCAAAAGAGCTAATGGAATAAAGATAAGCAATATGGTCAATAAAAAATTCAAAATAATGGCCATAAAAACACTGGTCTTGAGAAATGTCAGTAATGAGATAGAAAACATTTAAAACAACCAGTCAGCCATGAAAATTTCAATAACTAAAGTTAAAAAATATACTAGAAGGAACCAAGAGCAGATTAGCAGAAGCAGAAAGACAAGTTAGCAATCTGGAAGACAGGATGATAGAAAGCAACCAAGCTGAACAGCAAAAAGAAAAATTATGAAAGGAAAAAATTTTACAGGTTAATCCAAACCTATAGTAAAGGTAGTAAATTTATCACTTATAAAACCACAATGAAGGTTAGAAACCATGAAACCAGATGGACCTAACAAATATAACAAATATATACAGAACATTCCATCCAAAAACAACAGAATACATATTCTTTTCAAGTGTACACAGACCATTCTCCAGGATAGATAACGTATTAGGCCACAAAACAAGTCTCAATAAATTTAAGAAGACTAAAATTATATCAAGTATCTATTCTGACCACAAGAGTATGAAAGTGAAAGCCAATTACAAGAAAAAATCTGGAAAAAACACAAACACATGGAGGCTACACAGCATGCAACTAAACAATGAATGGCCAACCACAAAATCAAAGTGGAAACAAAAAAATACATGGAGACAAATGAAAATCAAAACATAATGGTCCAAAACCTTTTGGATGAAGTAAAAGAAGTTCTGAGAGAAAAGTTTATAGTGGTACAAGCTTACCTCCACCGAATAGTTAAAGAACAGTTAATATCTTTTCTTCTCTAACTAGTCCAAAAGATAGAAGGTAAACTTCCAAATTTGTCCTACAAGGCCACCATTACCCTGATACCAAAACCAGACAAAAGCACTACAAAAAACAACAAAAACAAAAACAAAATTATAGGCCAGTATCCCTGATAAACAAAGATGCAAAAATCCTCAGCAAAATATTAGCAAACCATTCAACAATAAATTTGAAAAAATTATTTGCCACAGTCGAGTGGGGCTTATTCCAGGGATAAAAGGGTGATTCAATATTCACAAATCAATGTGACACATCACATTAACAAGAGGATAAAAACCATTTGATCACCTCAATAGATGCAGAAAAAGCACTTGACAAAATACAATATCCATTCATAATTTAAGAAAAAGAAAACTCTCAATAAAGTGGATTTAGAAGGAACATACTTGAACCTAATAAAGACCATAGATGACAAACCCACAGCTAACATCATAACCAATGGTGAAAAATGAAAGCTTTTCCTCTAAGATTAAGAATAAGACAAGGACCCTCATTCTCACATCTATTCAACATAGTGCCGAAAGTCCTAGCTGCAGCAATCAGACAAGAAAAAAATAAATAAAAGGTTTGTCTCCTTCCCCATCACCATAAGAGACTCCTAATCTCACAAAACAAACTGAGGGTTACTGGGGGGTGGAAGGGTAGGGATAGGGTGGGTGGGCTATGGATATTGGGGAGGGTTTGTGCTTTGGTGAATGCAGTGAAAGATGTAAGCCTGATAATTCACAGACCTGTACCCCTTGGGCAAAGAATAAAAATAAAATTTAAAAAAATAATTTAAAAAAATAATTTAAAAAATAATAAATAAATAAATAAATAAAACGTATCCAAATTGGTAAATAAGAAATAAAACTGTCACTTTTTGTAAATGACATGATACTATATTTAGAAAACTCCAATAAAAAACTATTCGAACTGGTGAATAAATTCAGTAAAGTTGCAAGATACGAGATAATATACAAAAATCAGTTGCATTTCTATACACTAGTAACAAAGTAGCAGAAAGGGAAATTAAGAAAACAACCCCATTTACAATTGCACCAAAGAGAAAAAAATACCTAGAAGCTGAAAGACCTATCCTCTGAAAACAATAAAACACTGATCAAGGAAATGAAATAAAACACAAATGGAAATATACTCCATGTTCAAGGATTGGAAGAATTAATATCATTAAAATGTCCATGCTACTAAAAGCAATCTACGGATTTAATGCAAAATACCAACATTTTTTACAGAGCTAGAACAAATAATACTAAGATTTGTACGGAACTATAAAAGATCTCAAATAGCCAAAGCAATCTTGAGAAAGAAGACCAAGTTGGAGGTAGCTCAGTTCTGGATATCAAGATATACTACAAAGCTAAAGTAATCAAAACAGTACAGTACTGACACAAATACAGACACATAAATCAATGGAACAGAATAGAAAGCCCAGAAATAAACCTACACCCACGTGATCGATTAATCCACAAGAAAGGAGACAAGAATATGCCACGGGGAAAAGACAGTCTTTTCAATAAATGGTGTTAGAAAACTGGAGAGCTGCAAGCAAAAGAATGAAATCTGACCACTTTCTTACACCACACAAAAATAAATTTAAAGATAGACTAAAGACCTAAACATGAGACCTGAAAACTATAAAATTCCTTTTTAAAAAAAAAGGCAGTCATCTCTTTGACATTGCTGTTAGCAACATTTTTTCTAGATAGTCTCCCCAGGCAAGGGAAACAAAGACAAAAATAAACTACTGGACCTCGCCAAAATAAAAAGCTTTTGCAGGGGCCTGGGTGGCTCCGTGAGTTAAAGCCTCAGCCTTCGGCTCAGGTCATGATCTTAGGGTCCTGGGATTGAGGCCCAGGTCAGGCTCCCTGCTCAGCGGGGAGCCTGCTTCCTCCTCTCTCTCTGCCTACTTGTGATCTCTATCTTTCAAATAAATAAATAAAATCTTAAAAAAAATAAAAATAAAATGCTTTTACATAGCAAAGGAAACCATCAAAACACACACAAACACACACACACAGCAACACAGTGAATGGGAGAAGATACTTGCAAATAATAGATCTAATGAGGGGCTAATATACAAAATATATAAAGAAGTTATAATGCAACTCAACACCAAAAAACAAATAATCTGATTAAAAATGGGCAGAGGACCTTGACAGACATTTTTCCAAAGAAGACATATAGATGTCCAGCAAGTACTTGAAAAGATTCTCAGCATCAGTGATCACCAGGGAAATGTAAATTAAAACCATAATGAGGGACACCATGGGACTCTTGATCTTGGGGTCATAGTTTCAAGCCCCACAATGGGTGTAGAAATTACTTAAAAATAAGATCTCTAAAAACATACACACACAATGAAATATTACCTCATGCCTGTCAGAATGGCTAGTATCAAGAAGATAAGAAATAACAAGCATTGTCAAAGATGTAGAGTAAAGGGAGCCCTCATGCACTGTTGGTGGGGATGTAAACTTGTACAGCCACTGTGGAAAACATTATGGAAGTTCCTCAAAAAATCAGAAATACCATATGACCTAATAATTCCACCAAAGAAAACAAAAGCATGTAATTCAAAAAGACACATGCACTCCTATGTTTACTGCATTATTTATAATAGTCAAGATATGGAAGCAAACAAAATGTCCATCAATAGATGAATACAGAAATGGTATATCACACATATATAAACAAATATATATATATATTATATATATATAAATAAGAGTAATATCTTGCCATTTGCAACAACATAGGTATACCTAGAGGGCCATTACACTAAGTAAAGTAAGTCAAATAAAGACAAATAACACATGATTTTACTTACATGTGGAATCTAAAAAACAAAACAAAACAGCAGAAACAGACCCATACACACAGAGAAAAACTGGTGGTTGCCAGAGGACAAAGTATAGAGGGATGGGCAAAATGGATGAAGGGGAGTGGTAGGTACAGGCTTCCAATTATGGAATGAATAAGTCAAAGGGATGAAAGGTACAGCTTAGGAAATATAGTCGGTGGTATTGTAATAGCGTTGTTTGGTGATAAGATGGTAGCTACACTTGTAGTGAGCATAGCATAATGTGTAGAGTTGTCAAATCACTAGGTTGTGTACCTGAAACTAATATAACATTGCATATTAACTATACCTCAATTTTTAAGGGCAAAAAATATTAAATTGTAAGTAAAAGACAAAACAGCTAAAATGTATTAAGCACTGTGTACCAAGTTCTGTGCTAATAATAGCTTTTACTAACATTCTCTGAAATGACCCTCTCACAACAATCTTATAAGGTAGCTTAAAAGTGGTGGCACATTTATGTTACAGATAAGACCTTTAAAGCAGTAGCCACAGGAGTGCCTGGGTGGCTCAGGTCGTTAAGCATCTGTTTCAGTTCAGGTCATGATCCCAGGGTCCTGGAATCAAGCCCTGCATCAGGCTCCCTTCTCAGTGAGGAGTCCACTTCTCCCTCTCCCTCTACAGCTCCACCTGCTTGTGCTCTAATAAATAAACAAAATATTTTTTTAAAAATTAAAAAAAAAATAAAGGGGTAGCCCCATTTTACAGATAAGGAAACAAAATGAGTGCTACAAACGTGAAACATGGCTTTAATACCTCAGTTTTAACCTTGAAAATGGGACATGTGATTTATGCCACTAAAAGGTTAAGACATAAAATATCTGTAAACCATGGAAAAATCACCCCTACCCACTGAGCCAATGCTTCATTAACTTAGTTTCAACTGGTTAGGATTTGGGTTTGTCCCCACTCTCTCTAAATTCAGTTTTCCTTAGAATCACCTCTAATGATTATCGAATAGCTTGCATTTCTTAGTATTCCCTCTACTTTTGAACTTGAGCTCCTTGCAACTAACAAACCATATCCTTTAATTCTGAGTACTGATATGCCCTCTGGGTTTAAGACTTGGGGTGGGGAGGGAGGGTTGCCTGTACAACTGGGTCCTGTTCTCAGTTTTCTTTGAAGCAGAAGCAAACTTCTCAATCCTTGCACTCCCTTTAGCTAGGCAAGCCTCTTTCTGAACACCACAATTGAGCTTCTGGCAAAGCATAGTGCAGCTGACATCTTGTGGGCATAAAAATAATTACACCATTCCACTCTGATTCCCAGATTCTGAAGTTGGCTATATTCTCCAGAACACAATAGGCTAGGATCCCTTCCTTAACCCTCCAGCACTTCATCTTTAGAGCAAAAGCTATGTCTGTGCAAAATTCTTACATTTCCACTGAAGTTTCATTTAGTCTTCTTTCACAGTGTAAACAAGATATTTTTTAATGCAAGTCTGGTGAAAATCTGTTAAAAATCATTTGAATGTTTAAAAGAAAAAAATCACTTTTACAGACCTTTTTAATGATTGAAATATTGCTTCATAAAATATAAAAAACTTAGTTCTATCCATCAGCATCTTTGCATATCTCCCTGTATGTATTTGCAGATAATAAAGGGTAACCATTCAACACATATTTACTAGGTGCTTACCAAGTCCCAAACAATATGCTAGAATTGGAATAGAAACATAAGATATGAATCCAAATCTCAGAATTCAATGCATATGAACCCGTTCATCTTAAATGAGTATATTACACAGTCATGAATTAATAATTCATGTTATGTCACTCTCAATTTCTTTTTCCCCAATATCATCTGGGCCACCTAGCAGTATTATTGTATTTATGTAACATATGTATTATAATTGCTAAAAAACCATATCCTACATGCCACATTTTCCTATAAGGTCCTGGCTATTGTGATTTCCTCAACCTCCTTGATAAATCTAAATATCATTCTCTTTCCAAATTAATTTCCTTCTCTCTCTTCTCTGGGGAGAGCACTAATGTTTTTTAAATTTATTAAATATATAGAATAAATGTAAATATTTTTTTTAAGATTTTATTTATTTATTTGACACAGAGAGAGAGATTACAAGTCGGCAGAGAGGCAGGCAGAGAGAGAGGAGAGAGGAGAGAGGAGGAAGCAGGCTCCCCGCCGAGCAGAGAGCCCGATGCGGGCCTCGATCCCAGGACCCTGGGATCATGACCTGAGCCGAAGGCAGCGGCTTTAACCCACTGAGCCACCCAGGCGCCCTAAATGTAAATATTTTAAAGGGAGAGATAGAGGTGGATGAAGGGCAGAGAGAGGAGAGAATTTCATTTTATTTCATTTATTTAATTATTTAATTAATTTAATCTCACAATCCTAAGGATCATGACCTGAGCTGAAGTCAAGAGTCAGACACTTAACTGACCTTGCCATGCAAGTGCCCAGTTTTTTAAATATTTTACCACTTTTTCCTCACACAAAAAGAATAAAGGTGTAATAAAAATAACACCAATTTTCAAGCACAAAGATCTGGATTCAAATTCTCCAGTGGTATTATGCACCACTGATGAAAGTACTTTACCTACCTGCCTCTAGGTTCTGTCACCTGTAAAAAGGGAGTATAGCAAAGCCAAACTACAAGTGCCTTTATGAAGAAGGATTACATTTACTACATCTGTAAGACTACCATAGACCTACTATAAAGTAAGCACAAAATTAATTCCCCCTTTCCTCTTTTTTCTTAATAATTTTAGCCCTTTATTTCAACAAAATTCTCACTGGTCATTATAGATGCTTACGTAACATGGCAAACTACTTTTCAATGAGAAAAGCATGTCACTTAATGTAGAAAAAGCATACTCTACATAGAGGTAAGTCTTCATCCGGTGAAATAAAGAGTAACTCATAATTTGTGGATTTATGATTCATGCTAAACTGAAGCCAAAGGTATTTTTATGTGATAAGTTACCTTTACTTACTCAATACCAAATTTAAGTTGTTTTACCACCTCTATATGTGGCTCCAAAGAAAACATTAATTGTTCTACTTTAAGTCCATTCCAGACAAGAGACATAGATTTCAATGTTTTATAAGACGTGTTTCTATACCATCAATATAGTCTGTGATATAGTCATGAAGTAGAAGGAATCTTAAAAGGATCCCTGGATAAATCTCAGGGAAAATACCACAAGTATTCAAAAAGGGGAATTCACAGTCTAATCAAATTTATGTATCCTTCTAGGCAATGTGTATTTCTTTATATCTAATTAAAATTTTATCAATCCAGTTGAACATAAAAAAATATGCCAAGTTCCTCTTCCCAGCAGTTCTTCTTCAATTTTGAGAATTTTAAATTTTCTTTCCCAAGTTAAACCATTCCAGATCCTTTAATTTTTCTTCACAGAGCAAGTCTTAAATTTCCTTTTTTCCTGACCCATTTGGATTTCCTGACATTCTAGTACTGTTTAAAAGATTACAATTTCTAGGCAAAGTAGTAGAGAGGCAGCATAGTAGTAAATCATGTTTTTCTGATCATGAGGAAAAATGGTAAATCTTTCCCTTGGAAATGCTTATTGAGTTCCATCAGATAGATGATCTGAGGAAACTAGATTCTACACATTTGTAACAAAAACTTATGAGATTGTTGTGGTGATCTTACTTTCATATTTTTATTAAATCAGAGTTAAAATTAATAAATGAAGTACACTTTGAGACTATGTCTATTCCATTTATTCATCAATACACATTTTGCACTGGAGTGAACAACATAAAAAGAGAGAAAAATGATAGAATTCCTGTCCTTAGGGCTTTCGATATCCTAAAAAAAATCACAATTCTAGGAAATTACATATGTTCAGGGGAAAAACACGCAGAAATTTCAAAAATAACAATAAACACTGAGTGTAATTTTTGGGAAAATGAAGAACAGCAGAATAATGAAAGTCAAATCAAATTATCCAAGTGCAAACTTTATAGAAGAAGCTCATTTTAAAGTGTGAAATTTTTAGAAGTTATCTAGTCTATATCCATCCCACGTGTTTCATCTCATTATGAGGAAAAACACATTGATTTAAAAAAGGTTGTGCTGATATTAATATTATAAATCTTGTTCATCACTGTTTTCAAGATCAAACTGGCTTTCCTCTTCCCAAATGAAAAGATTTTCATCCTCAAATATATAAAATATTTCTAATACATTTCTGTTGCTAATATTTAAGGATGTCTCAACTTGGTAAAATAGGCAGGTTTGATCATGCATTTCAAAAGGGAAATGATAGTTGCTATTTTCTCTTACTACTTGGTTGAGATTTGTTAGTGAATTCTGAAATCTGCTATTTAGTAAGTTGTTATTCTCATCAACTATTTCAAAGATTTCATTTGTCTTATTGATGGGGTCCTGTGTATCTGAATTCACATCATCCGCAACCAACAATGATGTGTGCAAGAAATTCGCACAAAACTTTTTCTTTAAATATAATTGAAATTTCTTTAAATTATTTTCTTTCTCTAAGCTCAAGGAGTTCATTCCTTTTACTTTTCTTAATTTTCTTTTATCCATCAAATCAAATGTATTATTAAAATAAAGCTGATCAAATGTATCATCAATGGCATTACCAATAAATGTTTTCCTACCCCTTGCTTTACTGTTCTCATCTCTGAACATGGTCTTATTTGATTGCAGTAAGTATGGGTGTATTTTCATCCATAAATGGAGACCCAAGAAATTTTCAATATCAGAATCTTTGCAATATACAAATCCTCGGTCTTTCTCGTTTAGGGGCTGGATGATAACAGTTAGTATAGGGCAATGCTGGCCACAAATAGCATAGAGCTTATCCAGAGAGTCACCTTCCTGAAGTGCACCACGAATTACATTATTAACAGGCAATGGTTGGTTTTTAATTGTATCATCAGAGACAGGGTGGACTTTGTTACCAGCAGATGTAAAGACCTGAGCGACTGATGTGCATACACTTTCTGACTTATGACTA
Source organism: Ailurus styani (assembly GCA_002007465.1). NCBI lineage: Eukaryota > Metazoa > Chordata > Mammalia > Carnivora > Ailuridae > Ailurus > Ailurus styani. Next base: position 98,755 of record LNAC01001196.1, on the reverse strand, counting down.
GCCTTCTCTTCTGCATGATGATCAGGTATTCTGTCCTTGGCAAAAGTTTTATTTTGAACACCTAGCAAATCCTCACCAAAAGGCTCAGAGTCACTACAATGAGGCATGTTAAAATAACTGCATTTTAGTTCAAGGGGCTGAGTCAGTTCCTCCAATTCTGAAGAGGATAGCTCAGCCATGTCTGGGCCTGGAGCCAAATTTCCAAAATGTGAATATGGTACCTCACTGCTGTTATTAAGTAGAGTATCCACTGATGTGGTATCTGCATTGCCATATAAGCCAGAATTTTCAGGAGATGATACTCTTAACAAATGATTTTCTTTCAGGAGCCATTTTCCTTTATCAATCAGTACTCCTTCCTCTATATCTCTAATGATTCTGTTATGATCATTTTGTTTTGTACCATGTCCCACGTCTCCCCCGTGATAACTGGCCCTCACATCATTAAAGTCACGTTTATCTTGACCTTCTTCTGGATATTTCTGCAACATAGATGAACTACTAGAGACCTGTTCAGAAGACCCAAATGACTGACCTGCTTTCCTGGCACACTGAAATTCAATAGAGTTATAAGGACAAACCTGAGATCTGTGCACAGACCCAGAAAAAAAAGATGGTTTAATAATTTCACCTTTACCATAAAGCTTTTCTATTGCCCTTTTAACAAATCCTTTATTATATTCTTTCTCTTTGGCAATCTCCTCACAACTGCCATTGGGGCCATCACTAGATGTTTTATATGGTTGCTCATTCTCACTGTCTAGTCTAAATTCTGACCAATCAGAAGTCACTGGTCTTGTGAAACAGTTTTTCAAATCAAGAGAGGACTCTGAATAACTTCCAATTTCCATGTGTTTCACCATCATTTTTACTCTCATTTTAGTTTCTCCTTCACTGAGTTCCTTTTCAGTATTTTGCTTAGAATCATAGCAAAACACTAAACATGGTGGTGTTGCCAGCCTCCTACTGATTGCCTCACAAATTACACCATTTCTTTTTTCTTCTTCTGTAATGTTCCTGCTGGAAACGTCTATCAATTCCAAATTTTTACTAGCCTCTAACTCTTTTTGGATCAATTCTTCAGTGCCCTGCTCTCCTGCATTTACCTTTGTATGAAAGAGATCAGTGTACTGGTTTTCTAATTCTTCAAATGATTCCAATTCTGAAATGTTTCTTTCACTTGATGTCATGCTACTGGTTATTGAGCCTGGTTCTTCAGAAGTCTTTGAGTCTTCCTTATCAGAGGATATAGATGCATTTTTACCCTGAAATTTCTTTAATGAACAATTTTTAAATTCAGTCTCAGAACTATGTTCCTTATTAAATTCTGGTTCAGTTTCATTTACAGGAAAGCCACAGTGGCTTAAATTGCTGGTATTTTGGTGTGACACCAATATATTAAAGCCATGTTTACACCCAGGGTCTACCAAAATATTTAGGTCTTTCTGAACTTCATCAATCCTTTCTAATTCTTCAGTCAATTCCAAATTATCAGCATGTGTGTTTTCTTTGGAATTTAAAAAGTTACTGGTATTGCAGACTTTGTTGGGAATGTAGGTCTCATCAACTGGGCAATTTGCCTCATAACTACAGTTTTCATCATGTGTACAAGTCTTATGGGAAGACAAAGCATCAGTAAGTGAACAGACTTCTCCTAGGAAACAAGCCTTATTCATGGAGGTCTGATCAGTGGTAGAGCCATCACTAGGTGAAAAAATGTCACTGAGGTTACAAGTCTCTTTTGGAGGATAGGTCTTATTCCCAGTGCACATCTGACATGAAGAACAAGTCAACTCTGAAACACAGACTTCAGGCCGACAGTCCTCACTGGCAGAGTAGCCTCCATCTAAAAAGGAGACTTTCTGTGTTTTTTCATTTTCAATGCACTTAGGAACTATCTGAATGTTGGGTGTGGAACAACTTGCAGAAAGTCCTCTTGGAACTGTATCTTGTTCTTTCTCAGTGAGTCCAAAATGACTTGTGGTTGATTCCACTAAATTGGCAACAGCAGCCTTCAAATCATCAGCTTCTTCTGTGATGGTGGTATGCTTTAGAATCTCCAATAATCCAAGTATTTCTGAAGCTCTATTGGTAGTCTTGTGAGCATCACCTTGGCAGAAGCTATTTATACTTCCCTTTAAGGTTAGCACCAGAAGCCAAGCTAGAAGGACATTAGTATATGACTTACATATTGGGGAAGGGAAGGGAACATCTGCAAGTGAACCTGGCATTTGGATAATTCCATTCTGAATCTTATGAACACTGGGAACTAAAGCTTGCAGTTGGCGAAGCAACAAGACTGGTAAAGGGTCTTTTGGAGTGTCTTCTTCCGTAAGATCTACTTGAATAGCAGCCTCTACACCGTGCCTTTTTGTAGCTAGGTTTATTTCTTCATAAATAAGGCTTACCTCTGGTCCTAATTTTTCAGCACATAGCTGGATTTTAGTATTATGATCACTGATAGCTGACTGTGACAAAGCACAATTTTCATTCAAGGTAAGCAAGCAAGCATCATTCAGAGATTCAACCTGATTCTCACAGAGATCTGTGGGAAGTTCTTCACTGTTATCTTTGTCAAAAGATTTACCTACCTTTTTGCCTCGATTTTCTGTTGAAATGGCACTTTTAGTTATGTGTTTATTACTTTCCCTAACAAAATTATTTCCTTTTCCAGAACTTGTGTGGGAATTAGTTCCTGAAAAACCATTGTTGTTACAACTTGCCACACTCCTTTCCTTTTTGTATACTGGAGCTGATTTTCTAGGTTGCAAAGCCGAATGAGGATTTATGCTCTGCAACCATCTCTGTATATAATTTTGAACTGAATGATGGCTAATATCCTCAGGAAAAACAGCTTTTCTTAAAGAAGTTAAGGAATTTGCCCTGGTTGTAACATGTTGTTTACTTACAATAGTACCTGATTTCAACTTATCCCCTTTTTGCTTTTTCTGAGTTTTTAAAGTTATGTGTGAATTATTAGCTTTTGAAACTAAACTTTTCTTGGTCATTCCTCTCAAATACCAAGATGCTATTTCTGCTTGAACCTGTGGTCCACAAAAAGCACTGGGTTTTTGCTCAAGGAAGTTAAACACATGAAATAAATTTTGATCTTCAAAATTATTTTTGCAACACCTGAAGTCATTATGGGGAAATACTTGATCATCTTGACCAATTTCTCTTTTTGTAGGTCCTCCTAAACTTACTGGTCTGGACTTCCTTCTGGCTAAAAGTCCTTGAAACTTCTTAGGATTGTGAAGAGTATTTAATTTATTTACATGGAAATTCTTAGAATTCATGGGATTGAGATTACTTTTGGAACAATAATAATTTGATTCAATTACCATATCACTTACATGGAGATCTTCCTCACAAAGTATTCCTTCTTTAAGGGAACTGTCTGAATCCTCCAACAGGATTCCCTGTGCAATTCTACCTCTTGTGTTAATTCTTTTATCCTTACTAAGAATTCCTTTGGTTGCAATCTTCCCATCCTGATACCTGGAATTTATCATTCGTTGCTGAGATTTCATCTTCTTTTTGCTGGCAACAGATGATGAACTCTGCTTTTCATTTGTTGGAAATTTTGTTAAACCACACTGAGCAAATTCATTAATTAGTCTGTCAATTCTTGTGGTGACAGTGGAAGACCCTACTGAAGCTGGAGCCTCAGAAATAGTTCTGTCAGCTCCATAGTTGTTACTTAAAGAATGACTTGTGTCTGTTAAAATAGGACTGTATCTATCATTGGTGTTACCACAAGGTCTTAAATTTTTGATAGTAGTTTTGTTGTCTGATGTTACACTATCAACTATACCTTCCTCCACAATTGAGTTTTCTGATATAGTCTGTGGTAAGCCATTACTATGAGACATCTCTAACATCTTCTGACTTGTAATTTCTACAATACCAGCATGTATTGTACCTGACTTGCGCAGACCGCTTTCTTTTTTTCTTTCTAAAGATGACTCCATCTGCTCATTGTTATCAATCTGAACAAGCACTGGTTTGTTAGATACTGATGACATTTTACTGCAAGAATGTGTGAACATATGATACTCAGATTTGTTCTCCCCATCCTCCCTCTCTTCACTATAGATCATTTCCTTTTGAACTTCAGTTTCAGATACCAAGGTCACACTCCCTCTCACAGATTTCTTTTGTCTCACTCTCCTTGGTCCAGGTGTAGGGGGCCTATAAAAATGACACTTTGCTTGATCCTTAGTCTCTTTGATGGTGTTTGTGTCCATAGCAGCATTCTGCCAACTAGCAGAAGTGCAAGTTTCAGTCTCTTGATCTGTCATTTGAGTGTTTATGTCCTGTGCCAAACTGCCCTCTTGATTACTGTCTTTCTCCAGAGATGAGACATCTGCAGACAATGAGCATGCTGCAATTTTTAAACCAGAAGACCGATCATCTGTTCTTCCTGGAAAACCTCCTACCTCATTCTTTTCATTATTATGAGAAAGACTAGCTCTACTGACAGTGGTCCATTTTATAGTTTCCTCCTCTTTTATCTTAAATCGAACTTTCATCTCAACTGTCATGGTACCATCTTGATTAAAAATAATTGATTTCTCAATATCATCTTCAGAAGGATATATCAACAAATTCTGAGAATCATTTTTTTCTAAGGCCAAGTAATTTTCAGAAGCAAAAGACTGGTCTGAGTAGCAATCATTATCATGCATTTTGTCAGAAGAAACAGAATAAATCTGGGACTTTGGGCTTGAAGGCACATGTGATCTCACTTTCAAGATTTTAAGAGTAAAAGATGCCCCACATCAAAACGTAGAAGACAGAAAAGTTATAAATATCCAATAGAAGAGGCAGCAAAGAAAGAAAAGAAAAAAAAATTAGTATGAAAAATTTCATATTTTCTAAACTTCATAGTAAGATATTATTAACATGTTTCTTACCTCTATGTATTCATTGGTTGCTTGAATTCACTATAATATCTGGTACACTTCTACAAGCTACTCTCAAAAAGAGAACCTATAATCTTACTTCAATAATGAGATTCACAGAATTTTAATTTTTGTCAGTTTAATTAGGCAATTTTAATAAGGAAAGTATGAAGTAGAAATTGCTATGGATTCTAGCAAAAATAAAAAGATTTTTGTGGGATTTTGTTTTGTTGTTTTGTTTACCAGTACTGAAACTGGAGACTAAGTGCTGTTTACCTGTGCAAACAAAGTGCGTAATAATTTACAGTGATATTCATTTTTCTGTCTGTGCATATCTAAGAGAGATATCTACAACATTATGAAAGCTAAAACATTTTTAGAATTTATTTAGAAGTCAATATTAATCAAGTAATAACTATTAATTTTGCATTCGCTTTGTATAATTAGTACATGTGATTTAATATAGGGCATAAAAGAGAACAGAGCTAGACAACAGACCAACATATCTAGTTATATTTTTGCTATGTGTCTCTAAAGATAACTTTAGTACTCAAGCTTCTTAAACTCAATCAAATTCTTATTAGTAGTTTGTATAGATGTACATATGCTTGGCATCAATTAAATATCTTCAACATTTCAGAGTATAAACCTGGAAATGTTTTCTCTTATTTTTGCTATGCATTTACCAAAATTACAAATGAAAAGGCCTCACTTAAAATTTTTTAAAGTGAAATTTAACAAAGCCTTCAGATTCTCTAACACCATCAAAAATCATATTCACAACCCACAACACACAAAAGAATAAAATCATTTTAGTAATATGAGCACAGTGAAACAGTACTGTATAAGTACCATATGCTTAACAGATATTTGGCAGCTAATGCCTACAAAACAAAAACATTAATAGATATCTATTGAGTATATCCATAATAGATGAGTTTCACCCACTTTAGCAATAAGTAGAGGGATTAATACTACTTAAAGGGCTTATTATTCCATGTCTACATAAAAACCAAAATTTAAGTATAAGTGGCAATCAATTCCTCAGCATAAAGCTATAAAACTGTGCACTATGAATAATGAGATTAAAATATTGAGCACAATGAATAATACGATTAACCATGCCTGCGTAGAGAATTTACAGCCTATCCTACACTCTTGGGCATCAACAAGACCTCCTTCCCCCTACCCAAAGGATTATGCCATACTGTGCAGCATTTCCTAAGGAATTATCAACCTAGATTATTATTAACCAGCATGAACTGACTAAATGAATTTTTTTAATAAATAAAAAAATGGATCCAAGGGCTGTGATTTTTACTGAAACCGCTTCAGAAAGTAGAGTCATATGTACTCAAAGGTTTTTAAAACACACTCAACTAAACTGCTGAGCCCAGCTATGATGCTGCATGGTACTATTTGGAGAAAACTATATAACTACAGATGTCACTTATACAAATTCCATAGAATTCTTCTCCAAATCAAGAAATGCTGGTATTTTTATTTTTTATCTAGGTATTATATGCCCGTACACACACAAATAAAGGCTTACCCCCTCAATTTAATCACTGATGGATTTGAAAAAAAACTAAAAAAAATACGATTTCTATGATTCTTTCCAACTATACATATAACCAACTCCAGTTTAGAATATTTTTGATCCCCTCATTTTCTCTCATGTGATGAAGGAAATTGGCCATTTAAGCATGGATTGGGTTTAAAACACAACTCAGTGCTAAAAATAAAAGCTGCATAATTAAGGGACTTACTCTTTCTGCTTTCTGACCTAGCATTTCCCTTGAGGTAAACATGATGAGAGATCCCTGGTAATCTTGCAGAATGCAAGTACTTCTGGGTATCATAATTTCCTGGTTTAAATGGCTCCCTTCCTGCTGCCACCACAGCTCCAGAGCTGAGGATCACAGCCTGGAGACTGGGAACCTAGAAGAAACCAAAGAGTTAAGGTCCTTACATGAGCAACATAAAGTTTTTGTTCTTTCCATATGGTAATTTTTTAAAGATTTTACTTATTTATTTATTTTACATAATCTCTACGCCCAACATGGGGCTCGGAACTCACAACTCCGGTATCAAGAGTCAGGTGGACTGAGCCAGCCAATTGCCCCCTTTCCATATATTATTTTATAGTGAGAAGAATCAACTCAACAACCGTCGGGGCTTGAAAGGGATAATCACCAAGTGTTCATTAGGCACCAATAATGTATACAAAATTACCAAGTATCAAGGTGGGGGTGGCTAGACCAACATCTTTATTCAACCCGTATACTATCTGAAGAGAGATGTCTTCTGCCTTAACTAAAGAAATCTTTAAAAGTTATGCAGTTCTGCCTCTGCCTTCCCCACCAAAGTATTCAGCTGTAGCCAAATCTCTACCCCAAGTCAGCTGAGAAAGGGCCTGGTGGACACGCTGACAGCTGCCGGGGAAGCTCTCCCCTGTTCCCCCGCCAACCCTCCAGCACGGATGGAAGGAGAAAAAAAAGTTTTTTTAACTAACAATATCACTCTTGGCCATGGCTTTTCAAGAACTATTGTCGCGATTGCATTCTGTGTGAACACATTATACAACTCAGTGCTCAAGGAAACGGGGAGGGAGTGTGAGATTAAAAAGAGCCCCTCGTGGAGGTGGCTTCTTCAGATTCTGACCAGAGAAAAGTGAGCCACCCACCTAGGTGAGCCAGCGCCCTCCCATGAGAGCGGGAACACACACACACACACACACACACACACACACACACACACACACGAAGCCTTCCTTTCTCTGGGACCTCCATCCATGTCCCAAACAAGGCAAACTCAGACATGAGAAACCCCCAGAACACTCACCTTCCTTCCATCTGTCGCGTACAGCTTGGTCACCGGAAACCGCATGACCTCCGTCAGGTGCTGCAGAAACGCCTGGAAGCTCTGTGTGACCCTTCTGTTCATAATCACCACTCGCCTCATCTTCGGGTCGCCATTTCTAAAGACCAAGAGCCTTCGCGGGGCGCGCAGCATGCCGGGAGCGGCAGTGGCAGCTGCAGCTGATGGAGAGGCTTGGTGCGCTTGCGCACTGATGGCCCGGCTGCTGTGCCAGGGTCGTGGGCGTCGCCGGGCCTTGTCAAGGTCTACTGGCTGCACCTTCCTGCGGTGGGAGCACAGGTAGGACTCGCCATCCTCTAGTTCCTCCAGGCGTGTGATGCTGTGTCTTCCCCGAGGGGTACTGATGTTCCTCACCCCAAAAGGTAAAGGCACCTTCCTTGACAAGTTATCCAGCAAAGCATCAAATGTTTTGAAGGAACGAGGGTTGACCACCACCCTGACCCCGCCAAATTGCGGGTCTCCGCTCTTGTAGAAGCTGATCTTTTTGGCCACAACAGGATGCATGATGCTCAGGTGGCGAGGGGAAGGAACTTGACCTTCAGAAGAAGTCCGATGAATCATGGAAACACTAGTGGAAGAAGTTTCGCTCATTTTGACTGAGAACTAAAGGGGAAAAAATTATTCATCTCCACAATGACAGCACTATAAAGAATGCATGGTAATGCAACTGCAATCTGATTACAGTTGTAGATATCTAGGCCATTCCTAGCATTCATTCATTTATTCATTTGTTATTCTCGCCTATTTTGAATGATAATTTTAAAGGGTTTACAATAAAAATACATACATGAAACAAACAAGGATATTTATAATTCAAAGATAAAACAATCTAAAGACACGAATAAAGGTATTGTTAAATAAATTATATTGTATACACCCATGCACAGGGAAGCTATGCAACCATTAAACATGATATTGTAAGTCTGTATTTACTGGCATAGAAAAATGATCCTAATCTATTAGGATCCATACTAATCCATACTAATGGAAAAAAATCCAAAAGTATATATAGCCCTAATGTTGATGGTAATTATCCCTGAGTGGCAAAACTATGGATAAATATTTGTTTCTTATACATTGCTGAATTTTGTGAATCTTGAAAATTAATAAGTATTTTTGAACACTTAAAAAATAACAAAAGAGACACATATCAAAAGCCATCCAATTAGAAAAATAAGAGTTTTGCAGTTGATCCATTTAGTTCTGCATGTCCTGGCAGTCAAGGTAAAAGGGGGAGACAGAGTTTAACGAGTTCAAATTGTTGGGTAGAACCAAATGAGTTCATCTGGAGGAAAATGTTTCTTGACATTAAATTTTAGAAGGAATGTATCATGTAAATCCTTAAATAGGGGCTATATTAAAATAATGTAAATGTTTCCATTACAAATTATAGAAAATGCAGGGAAATTATCTAATGTACCATTAATCCTACTTTGGAAAACACTGCATTAAACAAATATTTTGAATGAATGACAGCATTGCTATGAACTACTAAAAATGGAGGTACTGCTCCCATTAGTGGTTCTAAAATTAACCACTAGGAGGGAATTTAAGAGCCATTTTCAGCCAGTCACTGAGGTTTTTCTCTTCTGCTTTCTGAGTGAAGCAAGGGTCTGACTGACAAGTGAGCAGCTCATGGAAGGGTTTATCTGGTTCTGAGTTCAATTCTCATTTGCAGCATACCGTGACTATTTTCCATTATTTTAAGTCAGTGTAATTATTAGTGTCTTTTGACAGAGTAAAAATGCTTTGAAGACAAATTGAAGAAACTAAATAAAAGTGGTCAGTATTATAGAAATGAAAAAGGAATGTTTCTCTTATAAATCAGCTGTAAATTTGGCCCAAATCACCTACTTGAATATTTCCAAACTGTTGTCTAAGTTTCTTCATATATCTCCAATATGATTTGCAAATTTTTGTTAAAGATTTTATTTATTTATTTGACAGAGAGATGACAAGTAGGCAGAGAGGCAGGCAGAGAGAGGGGAAAGCAGGCTCCCCACTGAGCAGAGAGCCTGATGTGGGGCTCGATCCCAGGACCCTGAGATCATGACCTGAGCCGAAGGCAGAGGCTTAACCCACTGAGCCACCCAGGCACCCCTGCAAATTTTTTATGTGTAATTTAGGAAAATACATTCAGAGATCAGCCTAGAAGTTACATGTCTCCCCTACTTCCTTCCCCAAGCAATTTAAAGTAATTATAGTACTTAAGACAATAAAGGCAGCTGTAGCAGGTTTGTGCTTTGGGAGCTGCGGAATCCACCTTTTCAATGAAGTCAGCAAAACTGCACCTCTTCTTATCCTCAGCTGATAAACTATAGTCTGACCTTGAGCATGCTACTTAATCTTCATGCCCTCACTAACTATAAGAGGGATGAATTCTTTCGGTATTTAATAAAAACTTAAGAACTCTTTGCCTCCAAGTACATTTTAGGTTGGTTTACTATATACATATTTTAAAATAGTTTCCATAAGTAGTGTTTGAGACACATTTTTCATCTAAGTTTGGAAAATTATATTTATCTGTATGTAAATGCATAGCGAGGCTTTTTAAATTATTTTTTAAGATCTTATTTATTTATTTGAGAGAAAGAGAGTGTGAGAGAGAGAGAGAGCATGAGTGGGGGGAGGACAGAGGGAGAAGCAGACTCCCCACTCAGCGGGAAGCCTGATGGGGGACCCTGGGATCATGACCTGAACTGAAGGCAGACACTTAACCTACAGAGCCACCCAGGTACCTGAAAGCGAGGCTTTTAATTGCAATAGTCTTCTGCCTGGATCTCACTATTTGGAGAGCCATTGACCTGGTGATCAAGTTAAGACACAGTTATATAAGCTGATAGCCTAAGGGGTTTGTTTTGGGGTGGCTTTTTCTTTTTTCTTCGGTAGAAGAATGGACATTTTGTGCTGGGACCAGGAAGGAAAACATAGACGATAAGGACAATTGGAGGGAAGAGGTGGCCCCCACTGTACTATCCTACTGCTGCCCAACCCTGAACAGAAAGTACTATGTCCTAGGAAGATGCCATATGCCCAGCAGTGGAGGAACATTTATAAAGAACCTATAGGATGGTTGCCAGGCTCCTTGAAGAGGAGGCTGTAGCAGGAATAAAACAATGTAAGTTTATGGTCCTCCCTGTAGGTAAGAACATCTCTGGTAATACCTAGACATCATTGTTTTAGAGCTTTAGAAAATTTTAGAGTGTCAAGATTTTGTATACATGAAAGTGAGGTTTAAGAGTCTATGGTAAGGTGAGCATTTTGTATCTAACAGAACATGAAGAAGATTCAGTATTATCATTGAATAAAAGGATCTATGTGCATATAGTACACAATATCATTATCGGGGAAGAAGTGCAAGCCAGATTCCTTCCAGGAGAAATGTTTCAACCTTTGCCTTGATATAATCCATATGTATCTCCTACAATTTCCATGGGAAATTCACCGAGAAATTTAATAGCACAGTTAGGAAGAGTAGGGGTGTCATGGGAATATCCAAGAGGGATCTATAGCCTAGCCTGAGGGATTGGCACTGGCAGGGAGAGGGGGAGAAATGGCAGTTTCCACAGGAAAGCCTGTGTGAAGCTGAGGTGCCAGAGGCAGAATGGTAAAGATCCCTCCAGGAAGAAGGCAGGAATTCCTGCAGCTTCTGCCAAAGACATGAGCAAGACCAGTGACATTGTCAGTGAGTCTGGACAGTAGAATGTCCCTTTTTGTGAAACAGAGCTACCAGCCCTCTACAACTTTTAGTTACCTTGTCTTATTGGTGTACTCTTCTTAATCAGCTTTAAAAACTGATCAGAATGTGGATGGAATTTTTTAAATGTCTCTTTCCATACTTTTTAATTTTTTAATTTTATTTATTTATTTGACAGAGACAGAGAGATCACCAGTAGGCAGAGAAGCAGGCAGAGAAGAGGAGGAAGCAGGCTCCCTGCTGAGAAGAGAGCCCTGGACCCTGAGATCATGACCTGAGCCAAAGGCAGAGGCTTAACCCACTGAGCCACACAGGCACCCCCATACTTTTTAAATTGTGAGGTTTTTTTCTATACCCTCTGAAGTTGGATAAGGCAGTAATATTCTTAGGGGAGGGATATCTAGGGAACAAAATAGCCTGAAGTGGCCTAATTCTTCACCCAGCAAGTTAGGCTGAAGGAGAAGTAGAGGTGCAAAGAAGTAACAGGAGGAAACTAGATTCCTAAGGCCCTCCACTTTTCTCACTGCTGACTTTCCTAGAAGTAGCAAAGGACCTGGTTAACAAAATCTCTTCCCAACAGCCCACATTATAGTGAAATCTACTTCCAGTGACTTGTGACTTGACAGCGTGCTGCCAGTATTTTCCCCTCTTCTCTGCACTCTCTTCATTGCCAAAAGTCAGACCATGGAACTATCATGAATATTTATATTGCTTTTTAAGATTAAGCAGATGTTTTTAACAGCTTTTGTTCGCTAGGTTTACCCATGATTATGCTTATTTGTGCCCTCGTTGTTCTCAATACCTGTACTGCTCAGAGCTAAACAACTGTTCTACCAAGAGGGCTGTACCTTCTTACCACCATTCACTTGACAAAACACATCGCAGAATAACAAGATGCATGTGCGTCATTTCACTAATTACATTTTAAATTTAATTTTATACTACACACTAGGGATTCAGGCAATTCAGAAAGTATGAAGTGGACTTCTACCTCATTGGTATATTCATAAGGTTCTGTGGCAATTCAGATTTGACACTACAAGAAAAATTCAGGGAAAAAAAAGAAAAATTCATTCATTTGACAGTTTATCAGAACTCTGTGAGGTGGGGTTGAGGGTGGGAGTTCAAAAAGGAAATACACCAATTCTCCCCTATGGTGGTTACAGCATTGTTGAATTAAAAGCAGCTTCCTTCTTTAATAGATTGCTCAAATTCCTGTAATGCTTAGGTAAATAGTGCTCCTAAAATCAGAAGAAAAAAAAACTTTACCCCTATTTGATTACACTAGAATTTCTTGATATCCTTATACTGAAGTTCCCTCCAACTTCAATATCAGCAAATTGTGGAGGTTTCTAGCTTATGTGGATAAAAGATAATAATTATTAGCAGTATTTATTCCTTTTTCTAATGGTTAAAGATAGAACTATGTAATCTAGATATAAATAGAAAACAAAATACAACTAACTAAACACAGATTGTTTTCAAAATAAAGATTTCAAATAGTTTTATACTTACCAGAGCTTGAAACTTCCCTTTTAAAGAAAAAGATGTTTTAATTGATTTATATAATTCACATAATGTTGCTGGATAGGTAACCTGCTCATTTCATGCAAAGAAACTAATGTCTTTGGATTTATTCTTAGCGTATCTACCCAGGGATTGAGTATAGCCAATTAATTTAATCCAAGGTGATGCTAATCACCAGACAGAATTCACCTTAAGGGGACCACAGCCAGAAACAAACCAGTTCCTAGCAGCTCCACAGTTATGAAGTCTTCCTTTTTTTTTTAATTTAAATTTTTTTTAATTTTTTTACTTTATTTTTTAAGTGATCCAAGATTCATTGTTTATGCACCACACCCAGTGCTCCATGCAATACGTGCCCTCCTTAATACCCACCACCGGGCTCACCCATTCCCCCCACCCCCCTCCCCTCCATAACCCTCAGTTTGTTTCTCAGAGTCCACAGTCTGTCATGGTTCCTCTCCCCCTCCAATTTACCCCAATTNCATCCCCCAACCCCCCTCCCCTCCATAACCCTCAGTTTGTTTCTCAGAGTCCACAGTCTGTCATGGTTCCTCTCCCCCTCCAATTTACCCCAATTCACTTTTCCTTTCCTTCTCCTAGAGTCCTCCATTTTATTCCTTATGTTCCACAAGAAAGTGAAACCATATGATAATTGACTTTCTCTGCTTGACTTATGTGAAGTCTTCCTAACTGGAGTTTTTCTTGCCTTGTCTCACTTACCCCATATCTTTCTCAGGAGAAGATCGTCAATTCATGAGCTTTTCTCACTCAGAATAAATTCTCATTTATTTATGTTAAAGAAAAAAGGTTGTTATGCTGCTAAAAATGAAATGGTTTGACATTTATCATTCTTCGATAAGTAATTCTGAGTCAGTATTTGCTCATGGTAGTCATTTAAGCACTCCTGTTTATTACTGCATCAATGTAGTTCTAATGAAAATGGCTGTAAATGTGAACAGTTTGGCTGCTCAGCATAACACAGGACAAATAAGAGAGGCACCACACGATGAAGTGATTTTATGCTTCTACATACGCAGCATTCTTTTGGTCTGCTTAATCATGATGAGATTTGAGCATGTTTCAGGACTTTGTCACACATGAGGTCCCCAGATGACACCTGCTGCCTCTAATGACTACCTGTAGTCTAATCTGATTTGAAGCTACCTCACTTAAGCAGATTTCTTACCAGGCTTCCTGCCTCAGCCCTGAACCACAAAAACAACATAAGGGGTCCTCCAGGAAAAAAGGGTCAGATTCAAACATGTGCTCTCAAATGTCTTCAAACAGATCACAAAACGAAAAAGACTATGAAATGGCACACTATCCCTGGTAAATACTGACTTCGTAACATGTCACCTATTAAAAAGTAAAAAAGAGTAAGGGAGGGAGGAGAGAGGAAGAGTCACTGAGTGAAGGAAGGAAAGATAAGGGGGTAGATAAGAGAAACAGTAGTGTTTAACTTTGATACAAACCTCCATTTACTGTTCACACAAAGACATGGCTATTAACTCAATAAAGAAGCTTATGTTTACAGGGTACCAATTGGCATGAATGACATCACTACTAGCTCCAAATCGAAGTGCACATTTAAAAAGTATGAAATTAGATATACCTTGCCCTTAAATAGTTACAGAATAATGAGGCATTTCTGTTGACTTTATTTTGAATCCTATAATGTGTGTCTGATAAACAACTCACATCATTGCTTCTATTTCAACAGTGAAGGAATGTCAACTAAAGGAAGTCTTCGGGGCATTTTTAATAAAAGAAAATTTTCATGCTTCAGCACAGAGGCGCTCTCCTTTTCTAAGCATCTCCTGTAACACATGCTGCACTCCCACAACTCCAGCTGGGAAGAGGGACCAAAGTGCACCTGTTGCCCCAATCTTGCCACCATGCTATCTCCCTGGCATCACTTGTCACTGGCACGTGCCATTGTGGGGAGACCACACCACCATTTCTCAAGCTTGAATTTGCACACAAATCCCCTATGGATCTTGCTGAACTGCCGTGGCTAACTAAGTTAGGTCCTGGGTGGGGCCTGAGACCTGCATTTCTAATCCCCTGATGCTGATGCTGCTGATGTTAGACCGCACTTTGACTGTATTGAGTCTAAGAAATACCAGAAGACTTTATGACACAGCTCATTTTAAGGTTCTTCCCTGTTAATGGCTTCAATAGCCATGACCTCTGAGGTAACCTATCTGATATATCTAAACTCTGTTAAATTCTATGTGGTTGCTACTGACAGAGTAGCCAGATCATGGGGAGTCTGGTACACAGTGGTTAAACATACATGCTTTGAAGTCTGTAAGACTTCAGTTCACATCTTATCTATTCCTTTCACCTACCTGGTAGCCTCAGGCCATTTACTTAGTTTCTCTGTGCCTGTTTCCCTAGCTATAAAATGTGAGAAAATACCTACCTTATCGGGTCATTGTGAGGATTAAATAGAATAATACATAGTATGCGTTTAGCAGAGTGGCTAAATGTCCTAATAATTAATGGAAATTATTATTTTTTCCATGTTAATTTTTTAAAGCACTCCTGTGGGCCTTTCAGTCTTTGGTAAAATGTCTCCACACCCTACCCTGCCACACCATTTATGATCTGACACCAGCTTACCTTTCTAATTTCTTCTTTTTTAAGATTTTATTTATTTATTTGACAGAGAGAGAGAGATCACAAGCAGGCTGAGAGGCAGGCAGAGAGAGAGGAGGAGGCAAGCTCCCCACTGAGCAGGGAGCCTGGTGTGGGCCTCGATCCCAGGACCCTGAGATTATGACCTGAGCTGAAGGCAGAGGCTTTAACCCACTGAGCCACCCAGGCGCCCAATACCACCATATTGTTTTGATGAGGACAGCTTTGTAATAGAGCTTGAAGTCTGAAATTGTGATGCCTCCAGCTTTGGGTTTTTTTTCAACATTGCTTTGGCTATTTGTGGTCTTTTCTGGTTTCATACAAATTCTAGAATTATTTATTCCAGCTCTGTGAAAAATGCTGGTAGTTTTTTGATAGGGATTGCATTAAATATGTAGATTGCATTGGGTAATGTATACATTTTCACAATATTTGTTTTTCTAGTTCATGAGCATGGAATATTTTTCCATTTCTTTGTGTCTTCCTCAATTTCTTTCATAAGTGTTCTATATTTTTCAGAGTACAGATCTTTTACCTCTTTGGTTAGGTTTATTCCTAGCTATCTTATGGTTCTTGGTGCAGTAGCAAATGGGATTGATTCCTTGCTTTCTCTTTCTTCTGCTTCATTGTTGGTGTATAGAAATGCAACAGATTTCTGTGCATTGATTTTATATCCTGCAATGTTGCTGAATTCCTGTATCAGTTCTAGCAATTTTTTGGTGGACTCTTTCCAGATTCCTACATAGAGTATTATGTTGTCTACAAAGAGTGAGAGTTTGACTTCTTCTAGGTTAATTTGGCTGCCTTTTATTTCTTTTTGTTTTCTGATTGCTGAGACTAGGACTTCCAGTACTATGTTGAACAACAGTGGTGAGAATGGACATCCCTGTTGTGTTCTTCACCTTAGGGGAAAAGCTCTCAGTTTTTCCCCATTGAGAATGGTATTTGCTGTGGATCTTTCATATGTGGCTTTTATGATGTTGAGGTATGTTCCCTCTGTCCCTACACTGTGGAGGGTTTTTATCAAAAAAGGATACTGTATTTCATCAAATTCTTTTTCTGCATCTATTGAGAGGATCATATGGTTTTTATCCTTTATTTTATTAATGTGGTGTATCACATTGATTGATTCGCAGATGTTGAACCATCCCTGCAACACAGGAATAATTCCCACTTGGTCATGATGAATATTGGATCCTATTAGCTAACATCTTGTTGAGGATTTTTGCATCCATGTTGATCAGGAATATTGGTCTGAAATTCTCCTTTATGGTGGGGTCTTTATCTATTTTGGGGGTCAAGGTAGTGATGGTCTCAGAATGAGTTTAGAAGTTTTTCTTCCATTTCTATTTTTTGGAATAGTTTCAGAAGAATAAGTATTAATTCTTCATTAAATGTTTGGTAGAATTCCCTGGGTAAGCCATCTGGCCTTAGATTTTTATTGGGAGATTTTTGATTTCTTTGCTGGTATTGGGTCTGTTCCAGTTTTCTATTTCTTCCTATTTCAGTTTTGGTAGTTTATATATTTCTAGGAATTTATCCATTTCTTCCAGAAAGATTATATGCATAATTTGTTGGCATGTAATTGCTCGTAATATTCTCTTACAACTGTATTTCTTTCATATTGGTTGTGATCTCTTCTCTTTCATTCATGATTTTATTTATTTGGGAACTTTTTCTTTTCTTTTTGGTAAGTCTGGCTTGGGGTTTATCAATCTTATTAATTCTTTTGAAGAACCAGCTCCTAGTTTCAATGATCTCTTTTACTGTTTTTTTTTATTCTCTATCATTGATTTCTGCTCTAATCTTTATTATTTCTCTTCTCCTGCTGGATTTAGACTTTATTTGCTGTTCTTTCTCCAGCTCCTTTAGGTAAAAGGTTAGTTTGTGTATTTGAGACTTTTCTTGCTTCTCGAGGAAGGCCTGTACTGTTATATACTTCCTAGGACTGCCTTTTCTGTGTTCCAAAGGTTTTGAACTCTCATGTTTTCATTTTCATTTGCTTCCATGTATTTTTAAAATTCTTTTTTAATTTCCTGGTTGACCCATTCATTCTTTAGTAGGATGTTCTTTAACTTCAATGTATTTGTGGTCTTTCCAAAATTTTTTTGTGATTAACTTCAAATTTCATAGCATTGTGGTCTGAAAATATGCATGGTATGATTTCAATCTTATTGTACTGGTTGAGTCCCAATTTGTGACCCAGTATGTGATCTATTCTGGAGAATGTTCCATGTGTACTTGAGAAGAATGTGTATTTTGCTGCTTTAGGATGAAATGCTCTGAATATATACCTGCAAAATCCATCTGGTCCAGGGTGTCATTCAAAGTTCTTGTTTCCTTGTTGATCTTCTGCCTAGAGGATCTGTCCATTGCTGTGAGTGGGGTGTTACAATCCCTTACTGTTATTATTATCAATGAGCTTCTTTAATTTTGTTATTAATTGTTTTATATATTTGGCTGGTCCCAAGTTAGGGGCAGAAATATTTACAATTGTTAGATCTTTTTGTTGGATAGACCCCTTTATTATGATATAGTGGTCTTCTTCATCTCTTATTAGTCTTTGCTGTAAAATCAAGTTGTCTGATATAAGGATGGCTACCCCAGCTTTCTTTATATGTCCATTAATATGATAAATAGTTCTCCACCCCCTTATTTTCAATCTGGAGGTGTTTTTGGGTCTAAAATGAATCACCTCTAAGGAGCATATTTGATGGGTCTTTTTTCTTTTATCCGTTCTGATAATCTATGTCTTTTTTGACTTGAGCTTGAATCCATTTACATTCAGAGTAATTATAGAAAAATATGAATTTAGTGCCATTGTATTACCTTTAAAGTCACTGTTCCTGTAAATTGTCTCTATTTTTTTCTAGTCTTATTAAACTTTGGGTCTCTCTCTCTCTCTCTCTCTCTCTCTGCTCAAAGGGTCCCCTTTAATATTTCTTGCAGGGCTTATTTAGTGTTCATGAGTTCCTTTAGATTTTTCTTGGAAACTCTTTATCTTTCCTTCTACTCTGAAGGACATCCTTGCTGGATAATCTTTTCTTGGCTGCATATTTTTCCCATTTACCATATTGAATATATCATGGCGATGCTTTCTGACTTGCCAGGTCTCTGTGGGCAAGTCTGCTGCTAGCCTTATGTGTCTACCATTGTAGGTGAAGGACCTCTTGCCCCAAGCTGCTTTCAGGATTTTTTTCATTATCTTTGAAATTTACAAGCTTCACTGATATATGTCAAGGTGTTAACCTTTTTTTGTTGATTTTTAAGGGAAGTTCTCTGTGCCTCTTGAACTTGAATGCCTGTTTCCTTCCCTAGATTAGGGAAGTTCTCAGCTATAATTTGTTCAAATAAACCTTCTGCCCCTTTTTCCTGCTCTGCCTTGTCTGGGACTCCTATAGTATAGATATTTCCCTTTATGAAACCACTGAGTTCCCTAAGTCTATCTTCATGATCTAATAGTTTTCTTTTCCTCTTCTTTTCAGCTTAATTATTTTCCATAATTTTATCTTTTGATTCACTGATTTGCTCTTCTACTTTGTTTATCCTCATTTTTATGGCCTCCACTTGGGACTGCCTCTCAGTTACAACATTTTTAATTTTGGCCTGACTAGATTTTTCGTTCTTTTATCTCTACAAGAAGGGATTCTCTAGTATCTTCTATGCTTTTTTTATGCCCAGCTAGCATATTTATTGTTATTTTAAATTCTAGTTCATACATCTTATTTATATCCATATTGACTAAATCCCTGGCTGTGGGTATTACCTCCTGTTCTTTCTTTTGGGATGAATTTCTCTATCTTGTCATTTTTTTTCCAGAAAAGAATATGGGAAAGAAAAGGAAAAAGAAAAAGAAAAACCAACAAAAACAACAATCACAACAACAAAAAATTTCAGGAAGTGTTTCTGGTGTATGTTGTATATGCTCTGCTCTTGTGTTTTGGCTGCTCTATCCCACTAGTTCTCTACAGAGTTCCTTCTTGGTCATAGTGGGAAGTGTTTGGACCTTTAACTAGGTGTGCTTTGATTTGTTTAGTAAGATAAGCCTGAAAAAGGAAAAAGAAGGAAAAAAGAATAAGGAAAGAAGAAAAGAAAAGGAAAAAAGAAAAAAAAAAAAGAAGGAAGCCTGATCTTAAAAATAAGAAGGAAACCAACCAACCAACCAACAAATAACCAAAAAATTACAAGCCTGATACCAAATACATATATATATAAAATAAAAGATAAAAAAGATAAAAAATAAGAAATAGAAAAATAAAAAATTTAAAAAATTAAGGAAAAAAAAAAAAAAGCAAGCCTGGTCCTATTTCTACCAGAAGCTGTTTTGGGGCACTTTTTAATCAGTAGACTTGATACAGACAGGGGTCCTGCATCTATCTTTTCAATGAGAGGTCTGCTGGGCTAACTCACAGTTTTGCCCTTGTAAAATTACCCTGCCAGGCACAGGTGGTGGGGTTTGGTGTAAGGTTCTCCAGCCTCCACTGCACTGTATTTGTCTGTAAAGTCCTACTGTGTTGGTGGGTTGCAGGAGGGAGGCAGGGGTGGAAGAAGAATATGGTTTCACCCCACCCTCTGGTCCCCAGGTACAGGATCNTTGGGACTTCATCAAGATTAAAAGCTTTTGCACAGCAAAGGAAACAGTCAACAAAACCAAAAGACAACTGACAGAATGGGAGAAGATATTTGCAAATGACATATCAGATAAAGGGCTTGTATCCAAAATCTATAAAGAGCTTCTCAAACTCAACACCCATAAAACAAATAACCCAGTCAAGAAATGGGCAGAAGACATGAACAGACATTTCTGCAAAGAAGACATCCAAATGGCCAACAGACACATGAGAAACTGCTCAACATCACTTGGCATCAGGGAAATACAAATCAGAACCACAATGAGATATTATCTCACACCAGTCAGAATGGTTAAAATTAATAAGTCAGGAAATGACCGATGTTGGCGAGGATGCGGAGAAAGGGGAACCCTCCTACACTGTTGGTGGGAATGTAGCTGGTGCTGCCACTCTGGAAAACAGTATGGAGTTTCCTCAAAATTTGAAAATAGAGCTACCCTATGACCTAGCAATCGCACTACTGGGTATTTACCCTAAAGATACAAAGGTAGTGATCCTCAGGGGCATGTGCACCTGAATGTTTATAGTAGCAATGTCCACAACAGCCAAACTATGGAAAGAACCTAGATGTCCATCAACAGATGAATGGAGAAAGAAGAAGTGGTATATATATACAATGGAATACTTGCAGCCATCAAAAGAAAATGAAGGCTTGCCATTTTCAACAACGTGGATGGAACTAGAGGGTATTATTCTAAGTGAAATAAATCAATCAGAGAAAGACAATTATCATATGATCTCTCTGATATGAGGAATTTGAGGGGCAGGGCGGGGGGTAATGTGGTGCAGGGAGGGAACAAATGAAACAAGATGGGATCGGGATGGAGACAAACCATGAGAGACTCTTAATCTCATGAAACAAACTGAGGGTTACTTGGGGGTGGGATGGTAGGGATAGGGTGGATGGGTTATGGACATTGGGGAGGGTTCTCTTCCTTTCTGGTCTATGTTTCTTTTAGGTTTTCTTTGCTTAGAGGACCCCTTTCAATATTTCCTGTAGGACTGGCTTGGTATTTGAAAATTCCTTTAGTTTTTATTTGTCTGGAAGCTTTTTATCTCTCCTTCTATTTTCAATGACAGCCTAGCTGGATATAGTATTCTTGGCTGCATATTTTTCTCATTTAGT
>LNAC01001196.1:3671-77258 GCA_002007465.1 Ailurus styani | reverse complement strand
TACCACTGTATGTTACAGACCTCTTGTCCCTAGCTGCTTTCAGGATTTTCTCTTTGTCACTAAGACTTGCAAGTTTTACTATTAGATGATGGGTGTGGACCTATTTTTATTGATTTTGAGGGGGGTTCTCTGTGCCTCCTGGATTTTGATGCTTGTTCCCTTCACCAAATTAGGGAAATTCTGTACTATAATTTGCTCCAATATACTTTCTGCCCCCTCTCTCTTTCTTCTTCTTCTGTGGTCCCAATTATTCTAATATTATTTCATCTTATTGTATCACTTATCTCTCGAATTCTCCCCACATCATCCAGTAGTTGTTTGTCTCTCTTTTCCTCAGCTTCTTTATTTCTATCATTTGGTCTTCTATATCACTAATTCTCTCTTCTGCCTCATTTATCCTAGCACTAAGAGCTTCCATTTTTTATTGGACCTCATTAATAGCTTTTTTATTTCAACTTTGTTAGATTTTAGTTCTTTTATTTCACCAGAAAGGGTTTTTATTTCTCCCGAGAGGGACTATCTAATATCTTCCATGCTTTTTTCAAGCCCAGCTAGCACCTTGATAATCATCATCCTGAACTCTAGTTCTGACATACTACTAATGTCTGCATTGATTAGGCCCCTAGCCATCGTGACTACCTCTTGTTCTTTTTTGTGTGTTGATTTTTTCCACCTTGTCATTTTATGCAGATAAGAATAGATGGATAAGAAAACAAAATACTAAAGGGTAGCAACGACCCCAGAAAAATATACACTAACCAAATCAGAAGAGACCTTAAACTGGGGGGAGAAGAAAGAGGGGGAAAAAAGAAGAAAAAAATCTATATCTATATCTATGTGTTAGACTGGTGAATTGAACAGAGACACCCTTGGTTTTGGGTTTATTTTGGTCTGTTAGAAAAAACTATCTCCCAAAATTTCAAAGAAAGAAAAAATATATATATATACACACACACACGCACACACAAATAAGGGTAAACATGATGAAGGGAAGGGATGGAACATAATTGTAAAGCTGAAAATTAAAAAAGATTCTAAAAAGGAATTGATAAGAAGTTGGTTGAAAAAAGAAAAAAAAAAGAACAGAGAAGAATGTGATCAGGCTGGAGACTAGAACCAAACCATGCACTAGATTTAGGGTGTATTTTGATCTGTGAGAAGAGATTGTATCCCAAAATTTTAAGGAATAAAAATACCCTATATGTATACAAAAAGTAAGGTTAAATACAATGAAGGGATATAATATGACTCTAATAATGAAAATTTAAAAAGATTTTTTAAAGGTATTGATAAGATAAAATAGTTTTTTAAAAAACATTAAAATAGGAAAGAGGAAAGAAATTTAAAAATAATGAGTAAGAAAAAAATAAACTTCAAAGAATTTAATTTTGAAAGACTAAAGGATCATGGGGGAAAACCCATGAATTCTATATGCTGCTTTCCCCTAGCTCTAGAGTTCCACAATTCTCAGTGAGCTCAGCTTGGTCTTGGCTGGATGTTCTTGCTGATCTTCTGTGGAAGAGTCCTATTGCTGTGATTCTCAAGTGTCTTTGCCTGAGGCGGAATTGCACCACCCTTGCCAGGGGCCAGGCTAAGTAATTGGCTCAGGTTCGCTCTTGGGAGCTTTTGTTCCCTGAATGCTTTCCAATACAGGTTTGGAGGACAGGAATGAAAATGGTGGCCTCCCAATCTCTGACCCAGAGGAGCAGAGAGCTCAGGACCTCACTCCTCAGTGTGTCCTCAGAGAGAAGCAGTCAGTCCCTCTCATCTCCCTGGTCTCCAGCTGCACTCCAAGTTCACCCAGCCTGTGCCCAAGCATTTCTATCTCTGGCACATGGCCCCATTTGGAACCTCCAAACCCAGCAGATTCCTGCAGCACACTCCTGTGCCGCTCCTCCCAGAGGAGGAAGGAGGGGGTCTCTCTGGATCTGCCACTTGTGGGGTACCTGCTCAAAGAGCAGTGGCCCGACTGTGCTTTGGATCATGGTGTAAGGTAACTCCAAGCTGAGAGACCCCTCCTCAGTTTGGTTCCTTCTCTGAAGCTGGCTTCCCCTCTCTGATACCTGGGAGCTCTTCTGTGCTCAGAAACCCCTGGTCTTTTTGTGTTTCCACAGGTCCTGAGACCACACTGTCCCTGCAAGGGCTTCATCCCCCACTTAGCCTCTGGAGTGACATCCCTCAGTGGAGCAGACTTCTAAAAGTTCCAATTTTGTGCTCCATTGCTTTCTCACTTGCTGAGAGCTGGCCCCTCCCCCCGGGGGTCTATCTTCCCATCGCTTCAGATTCACTTCTCCACACATTCTACCTTCTGGAAAGTGGTCGACTTTCTGTTCCTAGAATTGCTGCTCCTCTTCTCTTCAATCTCCTGTTGAATTTGTAGGTGTTCAGAATGGTTTGATAACTATCTGGCTGAACTCCTGGGACCTGATATTAATTGGTCTCCTACTCCTCCGTCATCTTGCTCCTCACAGATAGCCATCTTCTTACTATGTCTTCAGATCATGAAGTGGGGTGAGAGACAGTGCAAGGGTGCTCATGCTTAGAAGAGTGAGAGAGCTCTCATATCTTTTCTTATAAGGGCACTAATCCCATTATGAGGGCTCCACCCTCATGACATGATTACTTCCCAAGGGACCCATCTCCAAATAGCATCACACTGTGGGATTAGGGCTTCAACATACAAATTTGGGAGGTACATAATTCAGTCCATCGCAGCACTGCCCTATAGACTTGGGGTTTTTCACCCAACCTTCTTTATTCATTCAGAGAACAATCAGAGAGTTCAATATACACAGATTATTATCATGATATTTGTGATTAACATAGTAATTATCTTTAAGACTTTCTAATATCCACTAAACTTCCCCCTATTATTTTTTTTTACCATTTCTTAATAGGATTTGCCTGTTCTGGACATTTCATATAAATGGAATCATATAATATGTGGTCTTTTGTAATACGTGGTTTCTTTAGCATAGTTTAGCATAGTTTCTAAGGTTCATTCATGTTGTAGCATGTAACAATACTTAATTCCCTGTTACTGCCAAACAGTAATTCATTTATGGATTTTGAAAATTTGTTTTATCTTACTTATTGATTCACCAGTTGAAGGGAATTGAGTTGTTTCCGGCCTTGGGTTCTTGTGGTCAATATTTCTGTGAACATCTATGTATAAGTTTTTGGTGATATCATTTCTTTTTAAGAGGAAAAAAAATTCTACATATCCACAATTTGAATATACTTTTGGTTTTCTTTCTATTTGTTTTCTTATGATGGAATTTCAAAGCATAATTTTTTCAGAATGAAGAGGGTGTATCTTTGATAAACCTCATTACTTGCCTGTTTTATCATTATACAGTCCCTTGTAGGTCCTGCAAATCAATACTCCTACATTATAAAGCAGAGTGGCCAAAAAAAGTTCACATAAATTGATAAAAATTTACTATCCAGACCAAGAAAGCCTTGGCAAAGAAAGATATAAAGAAGAAGATATAAAGAAGAACCCAATGGAATCTTAGAACTGAAAATATATAACTAAAATTTAACAGCCCAATAGACGTTCTCAACAGCATAATGAAGAAGACAGAACAATGAGTAAACTTGCAGATAGAACAATAGAAATTACCCAACCTGAACAATAAAGAGAAAATAGATTTTTTTACGAAATGAATAAAATCAGGGCGTCTGAGTGTCTCATTCAGTTAAACGTCTCCTTTCAGCTCAGGTCATGATCCGGGAATCCCAGGATCAAGTTCTCGCACCCTCCCTGCTCCGCAGGGAGTCTCCTTCTCTCCCCTGCTACTCCCCCTGCTTGTGTGCTCTCTCTCTCAAATAAATAAATTAATTAATTAAATAAGGTCTTTTAAAAAAATGAACAGAATCTCAGGGACCTACAGAATTTTAACAAAAAAACATTTCTTATTCCTGTTGCAAGGTCTAACTCAACACCATGGATATTATATATAAAATAAATACCCTGAAAAAGATACAGAGAAGGAAGCAGAAGGACTGGGTATCCTAGGAATGATATGACAATCTGTTCTCTGAGTTGTCTTTTTGCATCCAGACTAGGTACTAGAGAAGTCAACAGCCCAGAAATACCAATGGAAGCAGATAAAAAATGTCCCAACAGAAGCCAGCTCTCTCTAGTCAAAGGTCCAGGAAAGGGGCAATACTAGCAATGCAGAAAAAATAGCTACCAACCACAACCAAACACCATGGGGGGAAAAACCTCCACCTGCTTTGGAAAGTCTTGATTTCTATCCTTTTCTACCTTCAGTGTGCCATCTCTTCCTTTCCCATGCTGAGATGACATCAGGGAAGACCCAAGTAGGGACCTAGCACTTCCATCCCCACCTGGAAGTAATGGATCCACACTGCTCCCCTCCTTGCAGTGTCAGAGGTGTCAGAAGAAATCCAAAAGAAGCCAGAGTTTTCACCACCATTCAGCAGTAATGAGGCCACCCCAAACCACAGGGTCAGTGAGACCACACAGTAAACCTAAAATCCACCTCTACCCAGAAGTGATGAGGTTCTCCTTCCCCAGGGTATCAAATGAAACAATGTGGGGAACCTGGACTTCCACCCATACCTGGTGGTAAAGAGGGGTACTCCCTTTCCCCTGGCAGCATTGTGTCAAAGGAGATCTGCTAAAACACAAGTTTTATATAAGATCCATAGTCTTATAATACACAAAATATCTAGGATGAAATATATATATATGAAATATATATATATAAAATCTGCACTTGACTGAAAAAGATGGTCAACAAATGCCAACACCAACATTACAAAAAGGTTGGAATTATCTGACAATAATTTTAAAGCAGCATTATAAAAACATAATGTAATAAATAATTACAAACATACTTGAAACAAAGAATAAAAGTCCTTGGCAAAGAAATAGAAGATGTAAAGAAAAACCAGGTGGAGATCCTAGAACTGAAAATATATAATAACTGAAATTTAAGAGTCCAATGGATGGTCTCAATAGCACAATAAAGAAGATGGAAGAATGCATCAGTAAACTTGAAGATAAAACAATAGAAATTGCCCAATCTGAACAACAAAGAAAAAATTTTTGAAAAGTAAACAGTAAACAGAACCTCAGGGAATTTTAGGACTTTAACAAAAAAGCTAATATTTGGGTCATCTGAGTTGCAAAAGGAAAAGAGAAAGAAGGTGGAACTGAAAAAATATTCCCATAAATAATGTTTGCAATTTTCCCAAGTTTTGCAAAAAGATAAACTGCAGATTAAAGAAGCTGACTGAACCCCAAAGACAATAAACTCAAAGAAATTCACACCAAGATAATTCATTATCAAACTTCAAAAAGCTGAAGACAAGAAATTTTGAAACAGAAAAGAGAAATGACACATTACCTATAAGGGAAGACAATTTGAATGACAGCATATTTCTCATCAGAAACCAGAGAGGCCAAAAGGAAATTGCAGCCATTTTTCAAGTGCTAAAATAAAATAACTGTCATCTAGAGTTCTAATCCAGTGAAAATATCCTTGAGGAATGAAGAGTAACCAAGACATGCTCAAGCTAAGAGAATTTATCATCTGCAGACTTACTCTGAAAAGATCAATGAAGTTATCTAGTACAAAGGAAATGATAAAAGAAGGAATCTTGGAATATCAGGAAGGAAGAAACATCAACGGAAAGACCAAAAATATGAATAGAGTAGACTTTCCTTCTCTTGAATCTTTAAATGATTTTTGCCAGTTAAGCAAAAAGTATAATATTGCCTTATGTAATTTTCAATGTACGTAGAAAAAATATTAAAACAATTATAAATGGGGGAGGTTAAATGTAGCTTTCAACACTTAAGCTGGTAAAAATGGCTACCTAGTAAATTAATCATTGTATATGTATAACATCTAGAGCAACCACTAACATACATGAAGAGATATATTAAAAAATAGTCAGAAGATATATTTAATAACAGAAGTTATATAGGAGCAAGTGGGGCAGCACAGGTGAAGAGTATGTTGGGAAAGTCCTGATGTCTCCATTTTATTTCGTGGATGTCGAGGGTTACTGGGTACATTTGACCAGAGTCTGAAGTACAGAGAAATACTTAAAGCTGTAAGTGGTTGCTGATAGACACACACACTCCATTGCTCACCTTCACGTGTATATCCCTTCACTAATTGGTGGATTTTGNCCATTTTATTTCGTGGATGTCGAGGGTTACTGGGTACATTTGACCAGAGTCTGAAGTACAGAGAAATACTTAAAGCTGTAAGTGGTTGCTGATAGACACACACACTCCATTGCTCACCTTCACGTGTATATCCCTTCACTAATTGGTGGATTTTTGGGTTTTAAGACTAATCCTGTTACACAAGTGGTCACTACAGTTTTTATAATTGCTATTAAGAAATACATGGGAACTACATGGTGGGGAATCATAATTCCCAGTGCTATAGCAGACTCANGCCTGCCTCTCTGCCTACTTGTAATCTCTCTCTCTGTGTCAAATGAATAAATAAAATCTTTAAATAAATAAATAAATAAATAAATAAATAAAAACTTGTAGGGTAGAACTGAACAGATACCAAGTTCCATGAATAATATCTATTTATCAATTCATCTAGCAGTGCTGTAATAATAATAAAATGTATTGATTACTTATTTTGTGCAGGTACTATGGTTAATGCTTTAAATGAATTTTTTATTTAATCCTCACAATAGCTCTAAGAGGTATGTACTATTATTATCCCTATTTTCCAGGTAGGAATACTGGGGTTAAGAAAGGAATACATAAAAGGACACATAATTAGTAAGTAGTACAGTGTCCTAACCACCTTGCAGTAATCTTCTCCACTTAATGTTGAAGCCTATCTGTGTGGAGAAACAAAAAATGTCAGGCTAAGGAGTTTTGATTCTATTCTATAGAACATGGAAATGCACTGAAGAGTTTTTGAGCAGGGAAATTACATCATCAGAACTGCACACTTCCCTGACATTGCTTAATCAGATAATTTGGAGGGAGGAGATTATGATGACAGACCAGTGAGATGGCTCTAAAAATAGTTAAATCAAGAGTTCCTGAGAGCCTGACTTAGAGTAATGGAAATAGGAATAGAAAGGAAGGAAATTATTCCCAAAAAAATTTCAGAGGTAGCCCCAAAATAACATAACAATAGGTTGATTGGAGAGGACAAGGAGATAGGTAATTTATTTAATTCTTTAAATGAAAAATCTTTTGTAACTATAGAATCTGGCACAGAGCACAGTTCAGCAAAACTGCATGAAGCAGGAGGAGCAAAAAATGACAAGAATTGGCTCTTACTAAGTACTTGCTATAGTCTTGTTTAAATGAGTAACTTGAATTTTTCAAGTCTAACAAAATTATAGTGTCATTAACAATAATTCTCAGAAGAGGAGAGAATGTTAAGTCAGGAAGTGTATAAACCCATTCCATTTTAACATACATAGTTGAGGTCATAGAAAGACATCCAGGTGGTGATGTTCAAAAACCAGTTATTAATATGACACTGGAGATTAGGAGAGAGGTCAGAATAAGCAAGAGGTATTATAAGCACTCAAGTAGAGGATGTAATCTCTCTGTCTTGGAATCACTGAGAGAAAGCATTGTGGAAAAGATGAGGATTATTACTCATGTAATGAAATGAGCAAACTTTAAAAATTATATATTTACAGTTATGTTATGGATAGGACCTATAATGGACAAGATAGTCTAGGTCATGTTGAGGTGACAGAAAGATCACCAAATCACAGTGGAATTTCACATTCCCGTTAGTGGCTGATCAGATGAAACTGATCTAAATGTACTTTAAATTAAAATTCAAGTGATTCTGATTTAAATGTCTTGAAGTCTATTATAGTCCTATGGAGAAACAGTATTATTGAAGTAGAATTTTACATATCCCAATAATTTAAGCTATACTAAATTAAAATTTATCATTTCTGTGGTTTGACAAAACTCATTTTTTAATTTGACAAAACTCATTTTTTAATTCAGGACAAATTATTGAGTTATAATTACTTGATCAGAATTTGATAAGTATTTACTGAATTTTTAAAAATGGGTTTCTCTAAAAAATTTACCTGTCAGGGATCAATCACCTCTTCCATAAAGTCTTCAAGAGTGTTCAAAACAGTGTTAAGGAATGTATTTTATTTCACCATAAAAAGGAATAACTTCAGTATGAGTGACAGAAAATGCAGTTTTCTTCAAAATATGTATAACCAAGCTATGTTTAAGAGATAAGTCAGTACACAAAATTATTCTTAAACAATTTGGCAGAACAATAAAACAAAGTTTTTGCCTAAAATAATCAGGTAAGTAGACCCTATGTTTATAATTTTCTGTCTCAATTGATAAGCAGTTCTTGAGATTTTAAATCAATTATTGGAAAGTGCCAGTGAAAACAGTGACTTGGGGTAAACTCCCCTGTTGTATTCTTAGCACCCTGCCACAGGAAAATATTTAGGTGCTTGAAGATTCCTATTTGCTACGAAACATTGACACTGAAAAGTTTCAATCTATCCATGTGATTATACTGTTAGTTTAAAATGTTTGGAGGATCCTTATTGCATAGAAGACACAGGCATTCTTGAATAAAAGTGCACTATACAGAAGGTTGCATTTATTTTAAGAGAGATGCGGGTTATTTTTTTTAAGTAAGAAAAATACCTCGAAATTCTTTTAGACTGAGCTGACATTTTTACCTTACAAAAGAAGACATTTAGCTATTCTCTCCAAATAGCAGTTTTATTCTAATCCTTAGCACCAAATGTTATCATCAAGAACTTTCCTTTCCTGTTAGAGAATATTTTTTTTTCAATCTCAAACATGGTCTTTTTAACTCATTCTAAAAATGGAAATTTTTGAATTCAGTTTAAATTCTTAGTACATGTATCTTTAATGAACAACTTTCATAACGATTACAGTGTCTCTAGTGGCCCTTGATTTGTTTTGAAGTCTCTATTTCTGTTCTTTGCATCCTAGCACCCCTAATTAAATGAATGAATGTATAATCATAGATTGGAGTTTTAATAAAAGTTTGAATTTAACTTAATTTTACCTGGAAAACATCATGTCAAATTATCTGTCTATACTGTTTTATTGTAAAAATGGTTAAAATTATTTTTCATTAAATAAGTTGAGTTATATCATAATTGCCCCCCTCCAATCGTTTTTCAAAATCTCCCTCTAAGCACACCATAAAAGAATGTTTCTAACAAAAAGTGGCACATTTGTAAAGGCAGGAAAAAGAAGGCAAGTGGATGATGCTGCCAGTCCCTGCATGATCCAACACCATCTGGCTGCCAACGGTGAGGTCCTACAAATTACAGATTCAGCATCCCCATTCTCAGACTAACAAGATCCAAGGCTGATTGTCCATGGTCCTATCCACTCAAGGGTTTTAGGAATGGCTTGGTTCCTGCTCACCTGGATAAGGAGCCCTTAGACACCTGCATGCCCCTGAACTTCAGCCTTCCCTGTACTTTCTGCCCTGTGGACAAGTCTGTGTTTCAATCTGCCATTCTTGATCCAGGTTCATTGTCCACTTCTCAAAAAGACTGTCACAGGCACCACACTGATTGGACTGAGCCAGCCCAGTCCTGCTTTAATCCAGTCAGACCCCTGCCTGATAATGAGTTCTACCAGTGAGACTGTAGACTAAATACAAGTTCAAAGTGAATGATAACTGCCCCTACTCCTTTCAACAAAAGGACATGGCAGGCCATCCTATACAGGGTCTTCCCTGTATCTCACCTGTTCCTTCCCTTCACAGGGAAGCCTTCTCCCTTTGCCTCCGCGAACCCTGCAGCCTGTCACTCCGCATACACTGCATACACTACATACCAGATGGCCACAAGATTAGCTGGATTTGTGAGTGATTACCAATTAAGTTGTTGATGTGGAAGAAGTAACAGACAGCTAATGCAAGGAGTTGAATTCCAAGCTAAGAGATTGAGATCTACTACAACAGAACTAATACAGATTTTTAAGAAGAAAAAAGGACATGACAAAAATAGTATTCAAGATGATATACTAGTAACAGAATGTAATGTAGACAGAGGATGGAAAGGACTGGGGAGAGAAATATTGCATAAAAACAGATCAGTAGGGGTGCGTGGGTGGCTCAGTCATTAAACATCTGCCTTTGGCTCAGGTCATGATCCCAGAGTGCTGGGATCGAGTTCCACATCAGACTCCCTGCTTGGCGGGAAGCCTGCTTTCCCTCTCCCACTCCCCCGCTTGTGTTCCTGCTCTTACTGTCTCTCTCTTTGTCAAATAAATAAATAAATAAAAATCTTAAAAAAATATATTGGTAATAAACAAATCTTTAATAATTGGCCTATAATAAAATGGTAGTTCTGTAACAAAAGCAAAAGATAAGATAAATTGTAAAGAAAGACTCTCCAGCTATAGCCACTCAGTCAATGAACCTGCCAAGCACGGTTCAAAGCACCGAGGAGACAGCAATGAATGAAGCACAGCCTCT
This sequence comes from Ailurus styani, assembly GCA_002007465.1. Classification (NCBI taxonomy): domain Eukaryota; kingdom Metazoa; phylum Chordata; class Mammalia; order Carnivora; family Ailuridae; genus Ailurus; species Ailurus styani. Next base: position 66,768 of record LNAC01001196.1, on the reverse strand, counting down.
GGTCTCCAGGAACCATCATTATAAAGAGGGTGACTAAGAATGTGAGGGGCACTGGTCATCACTTTATTCAACACACATTCTCTAGCCTCCTCCCTCCATGCCTTCCTCAGAGAGGATAGAGAGTCAGACACTTATCTCCCAATCTCTCAAGTTGGTAATTTAGGGGACCTTATTTAGGCCAAGACAGTGTAAGGGAAGATGTAAAGCGGCAGTTCTAGAAACTTTTTTTATAAAAGAAATAGACATAGTTGATGCCACCCCTCCCAGTCTGGAACATGGAAGTAATACATGGACCTAGCAGGAGCCAACAGCGTAAAGATAAAACACACACTAAGGATGGCCAATGATGAAGATAGGAGAATCTTGATAGCTGTGTATGAGCAACTGGGCTAACCTGGCAACCATCTAACTCTTCCTGTTACATAAGAAAAATTAGCTCCACTCCTGATACCAACAGCTAGAAGAGAACTCTTTGTGGCAAAGCAACCAAATCTGACCCTGGAGGATTACAAAGAAAAGGAGTCTTTTAAAGAACATTGAGTGATTCATAGAATCTGTGAGAGGTCTAAGGAATGAGGCTCAAACTTAAGATTCCAGAAACAACATACAAAACCTTGCATAGTACTGGCCTGATGAGGGGGGCACCTGGGTGGCTCAGACAGTTAAACATATGCATTCAGCTCAGGTCGTGATCTCAGGGTGCTGGGATCCAGCCCTGCATCAGGCTCCCTGCTCAGCAGGGAACATCTGGTCCCTCCCCCTCTGTCTCTGCCCTCCCCCTCTGTCTCTGCCCCTTCCCTCTCCCTCCTCCTCACCTCTGCTCACGCATGCTCTCTTTCTCACAAATAAACTCTTTACTTAATTAATTAATTAATTAAAATAAAGAATTGGCCTGATGAGGAAATCACCTGCCTGCCACAGAGCCTGAGGTGCTACAGCTTGCATTCTTGTTGCTTTTCTACCAGGAAAACAACTATACTGCAAATAAGACCAACCTAGGACAGTCACCTCTGCTGTCACCCTAACCAAAAAATCAATTCCACAAGGAACCTACTGGCCTACCTTGTTCACTTCCAACCTGCACAAAATGCCTGTGCCTTAAGGGGAAAGAAAATGAAAAGAAACTATGTAGCTTGTTTGGTTCCTACAGGAAAAAATAATCCTTGCCCTCTGAAGATCCATAAAGTGGGTAATCTCCCAAACTCAAAAAGGGATTCAGATGTTAAGAACATAAAATGAATTGCAAATATACATTGCTATGGTGTGTTGTTTGCAAAAAATGATTACCATTATGTATTCCTTCCCTATAGCCACACCCCATTACAATATAATCTGTAAATCAAGAGGTGGTGTCTACCCGCCCCCCCCGCCTTGAATTTGGGCAGCTTTGACCAATAGAATGAGGCAGAAGTGACATTATGCCAGCACCAAAACCTCAAGAGAAATGGTATACTCTGTTCTGAGAATCCTATTATCCACTATATGAATAAACTTGGGCTGGCCTGCTAGACGATGAGAGAAACCTAGTCCAGCTACCCTGGTCACCCAGCCAACAGGCAACCAGCCCTCAGAAGCAGAGCCACCGACCTGACCATAGATGCATGAATAAACCTAGTCTAGCCCAGAAGATCACTCACCTGAGCCCAGTCCAGTTGGTTCACCCAAAGGATGAGCTCAGTAAGTGGTTGTTTTAGCCACTAACTTTGGGGTGATTTTCTATGTCATTAAAAGCTAAAATAAGAAGAAAGGGAAAAAATCAGTAAATAAGATAATTTCAGGTACAGAAGTGATTTGAAAAAGATAAAATAGGTTAATTTAGTAGAAAGTGATAAGAGCCACTCAGTTTCTCAGGGAAGTCCTCTCTAAGAAGGGGACATTTAAGATGAAACTAATCTGAAGGACAAAGAAAATGCTATTCAACGATATAGAAGAAATGTATTCCAAACAGAAGGGACAGCATGTACAAAGGCCCTGAGACAGAAATGAGGCCAGTATGGCTGAAAAATATGAACAAAGTAGAGAGTAAAGAAAGGTGACATCAGAGAAATAGAAAGAGACCAGATTGTTTAGGGCTATCTAGGCCATGATAAAGAGTTTGGAGTTTACTTACCAAGTAATCTGATTTATTTGAGAGAGTTCATTCTGGTTGCTATGAGGAGGATGGATATTAGAACTGCTATGGAGGCTGGAGCCTTGTTAGGTAGTTACTATGGAGGTGATGGGAAGTCTTTGTACCTTCTGCTCAATTTTGCCATGAACCTTAAACTGCTCTTAAAAATGATATCTATTTTTTAAGTTGCAGAGAAAATGAAAGAATAGATTTTTAAGAGATTAGTAGAAGGAGAAGGAGATCCGGGCAAGGAGGAAGCCAACAGCACCTGATACTTAATGTCAAGCCCAGCTTCCAGGGTCACTGGGCCTCCACAGGAAGCAGTATGATGGAGTGGAAACAGTGGCGACTTTAGAATCTCACAGATCTGGAACTGGATCTAAAGGCCATCACTTATTAATTATGTGCACTAGGGTGAATTACTTATCCATCTGAGCCTCCCTATCTTCTACAAAGTAGAAATAACAATAACTCTGTCATAGGCCACTGTCACAGTTCAAGGAGTAGCATATGAAAGTGTCTAGCCAAATCCTTTTTAAATGGTAGGCATTCTAGAAGTGTTTGTTTAATTCCCTTATATATTACTTCCCAGATGGAAGATGCGTATCTGAGTAAAAACTAAAAACCAGGGGACATTGAAATCAAAGTAGACCTATGTCTGGAGCTGTTGTAAAGTCAGCAACCTTCTTTCTTCCTATAAATCTCACTCAATAGTATGTCCCCCAGTACTCTCACTTACCTATGCCTACAGGCTGCCAACAATGGCTTATGACCTAACATGACAATTATAAAACTTCGGACTAAACTGAAATGTCAGCTTGTGTCCTTTTCTGTTGCCAAAGCCCATTATCCAGTTCCTTCTTGGGTTCTGCCTCCTGCTGTAGTGAGAGCCTGACACTGCAGCTACTTTCCTAAACTCCAACCCAATTGCTTGCTCTAATCTTTAAAAACTTGCTTCCTGTACCAGTCTGGATTCTGAGCCCACCCAGCTCTGAACCTCAGTGCCATGATTAAAGTTCTCTGGGTCCCTCCCATTGCTTCTCCATTCTTAAATTTGCTTTTTCACATCCAACTCCCTTCCGTATGCTCACAACCAATTGCACTCCTCTGTAAGAGTCCATCCTGAAAGCCTGGTCCACTGCAGAACCATTGTTTCTGCAAGATTGCTGCTTTAATCTTTACAACACAAAGTATTCTGCATTTGGACTGGCTTTCCATCCCAGGGAATAATTTGAAACGAAAGATGCTCCATAATCTGCTGCATTCACAGCATAAAGTCACAAGCCGACCTGCCAATGGATATTAAATTCTTTATCAAAGGTGGATTAACTCTACTCTAAATGTAATTCAAAAATAGCAGTGGCCATAAGGCAACATGATGGGACAGCTTTGCTTTGTAGGAGGAGAAATTTGCAAGACAGGATTTAAAATGGACTAAACTTAACAGTATGAAATGGCATTTTTGCTGTAATTTTAAGCTTTATAAGTAGAATTTATAAATGTATCTGAGGAGAAAAAAAACACTGAGAAGGCTAAAGAAAAAAATACATTTGAAAATACAGAAAGGAAAGAGATCTTTCCATAGACACACAGAAATTAGAAATGGAAAATGTCTTTAGGCCACCTTGCTCATTTCCCTACCAGCATAGCTCACTCTCAAGTGTTTGTCCCGTCTAATTTAAGATGACCTAAGAGTTTTGGCTTCAGGCAATTCATTTGTAAAGCTATTTTGCTGTCTAACAAACCTCCAAAAATTGTCAAACCTTCCAGTTTTTCAGCCCAAATTTCTAACTTTCCAGGAGGTTCCAAAGGTTTCCTTGGCCTTCCCTGGCTGCACCATCCAGATACACTACTAGAGGGAGAAATTCCTCTTCCTTGTCAGATCTGCCTTCAAAACACCTAAGAAAGTTGAGAATGCAACCTCACCAAAACCAGGATAGGCATTCTCTAAAGATCCCTGGGCTGATACAGGAGAACTCCAGTCCTGGTTTCCTTGTTTTCAATATTACAAACCATGCCAAAGGCTTAAGTATGTCTACATTACATTTTGCTTCCCACTGTCTAAAGAGTTCATTGAAATACACAATAAATGCTACCAGTTATTAAATGGCTAATACATACCAGTCATTAAGCCAGGAGCTTTATCTGCATTGACTCTGACCTTTCAACAATGCTGCACAACAGTTATTTCTCTCATTCTACATATGAGGAAACTGACACTTGTCTTGGGTCCCCTGGTCATTTAAATGCATGTTGGAGCCAATATTTCAGTTAAGTCCATCTGGCACAAACTCTTGCTTTTTCTGATGCCTTCTGCTGTTACTGCTGCATCATTGTCAGAGGGTATTAACACCTGGTCTGGGCCTCTCTCCAAGTCCAAACAGAATCCAAGCAGAATGTGAAGACATGGATGAAGCAGAAGACTACACTTCCCAGGAGATAAACTGCTTCTAAGAATTCTGGAGACAGGCTCAGAGAGAAGTAGGTGAACACTGTAGGTTTATGTGTGCAGACCAGTTTTAAGGAAGGGGTTGGTGAATGGAGTTAACTTGTGGGGACAAGGAACCTAGACTCAGAGGCTAGAGGAATACTAGGGTATGGAATGGGATCTAAAGTTCCCAGCTTCCCTAACTGCAGAGTGACCAGGGCCAGAGAGCAGTTTCCGATACTCAGCAACCACATGTACATTGCTGATCATTCCGTGTGGCTTCAAGGATCCTGGATCTATCCAAGGCTTTGAATCAGGGTCTGCACAGATTTATTGGGCCAGAAAGCTGACCCAGACCCTAAGAGGAATAAGTAGGACTCATTCTTGCAGCTGACTCAATAATCCCAAACACCCCAGATTAACAAAGGACAGAGCTATGCTATGAGTCACCAAAGCCTTCCTTAACCAAAGTGACAAGGGAGGAGCACTCCTCCCCAAGAAGGTGAGTCATTAGCACCACCCTGCTCTTGGGCCTTCAAAATTGATCCTACATTTCTGCTTCTTGAATCTTTATGGGTAAAACATGCTAACTAGACTCAACATCAGTTTTCTTAGTTTTCTCCCTCTTTTGGAGGGAAATGTTGAGAATAATCAAAGAAACCTGACTATAGCTACTGATTTGCAGCTGTGTGTCTACTGAGATAACACAAGTGAAAATCTGGACACTTTGAGCCCCTGACTTCACTTTCCTAGACAAAAGCTATGTTGATTAGATTGGCAGTTCTTGAAACAACATACCAACACAGTTCTTCAAACTTGCTGCAGATTCTGAATTGGAACTCCCATTGACTGTATATCCAACCTTTGGAATGAAACATTGGGACAAAAAAAAATGGAAAGTTAATTAAGAATCTGCTTATTTGGGGAAATGATTTCATTTCCCTCATTTCTCAAAGGACAATAAATCTATTTCTAAGAAGGGCATGAGTAGACACAAGTTGGAAGCCTAGCCCTATGGCTTATAGCATGTACAACTTGTGTTGAGGCAGTTAACTTTCCTGAGACTGCTTTGTCAGCTGAAAAATGTCCAGCTCCCAGTGTGCTGTGAGAATCAAATGAAATAACTTGCTTAGCACAGTGTCTTATGCTGACTTAACAAATGCTAGAGTCCTTCCTTTGATTCACTGGACCAAAGAACAGAGAAGCTCATTTTGTGAAGTCAGAAAATATTTTTATTTGGAAGGAACCACAGCATCCTGGAACCCTTGTTAGAAATTTAAAAATATTTCACTTCCAGAGCAAAAATCCAAGGTAAAAGAAATAAAATACAAAATTACTTTTGTACACTTTCAATAAATTTTTGTGAACTAATATTCTTTAAGAAATTATTTGATTCCTCTAAGCCATTTCTCACTCTATATTTAGAAAACATTTCAATGCTTCCAACTTCTCCTTTCTGAAAATGTTTCTCATCAGTGGAATCTATCCAAGTCTGATGTGTGGAAAGCCAGTGGAGTATGCTGATGAAGTGCATAGTTTGACAATGCACACACCTGGATTTGAACCCCACCTGTACGCTTTCCATCTATGTGTCCTGAGTAATTTTATAGTCTAAGCTTCTACCTCCTCATCTACAATATGGTTATCATCACATATATTTTGAAGATTCAATGATATAAAGAAGCATAGCACCAAGTAAGAAATCATGTTAGCCATAATTATTACCAATAAGCAATTCATAACACATGTGACTACTCCCTAACATACTTACTATGCAAGAAGGAAATGTGAGTTTAATAATACATTACTTATTATTTTGCAAAAGCAAAAAAGTACTTATTCACATAAGGAAGACCACTGAGACCATACACTTGGAATGCAGATTCATTATTTCTAGCATTTATGTTTTAGTTACTATAATGACAGTAACATTTTCTCCCTAATGTAGAAGTCATATATAAAGGACTGACATTTTTTAAGCCAAAAATGGGCAGTTTTTTCCCATTACTCAAATGGCTTTCTTTTATTTAAAGTTTTCATTTCATATTTAAACTTGTAGAATAGTAGATAAAACAACTATATGTAACAGCATTATAAAGAATCTAAAACATATTCTGATTGATGAATTTTATTAAGCCTGGTTTTTAGAAATAGTTATCAAATTTAGCTTTAGGCTATTGACAATACTGTCCACACCTAGGATTGCCTCACCACTTTATTCCTGTTAGCGAGAGCTGTAGGGAGTCTTATCTAGGAAACAAAGCCCATGAATTTCCGGACCCAAAGTGGAAAGAGATTAACTCTTGTTCTGAAATAAATCATTTCCCTGTGTTTTTACTTCCAGATTTCTAACATTTTCCCTGCAGTTTTGGATATGACCAGAACTGTTGCATGTCTGTAACAAAGGTGATTTATTACATTCAGATCACAAATCAAAATGGGAACATGCAGGTTGGAATCTCTTCCTTGTGACCCACATGACATCATTTTTTTTAAACATAGCTGACAGTGACTCTTCTGAAATCTAACATACCTGTGAAGAATATCTTCAAAGCATGAGAAGAGGCCCAATGTAAATTAGGTCATCATTAAGTAATGCAAGAGAAGTACAAACATACACTTCTGTGGCTGCTAAGAGTTAAGTGAGCAGATGCTGTAAGACTGATTACCAGCATTAATCAGTGGTAAGAGTTTGACATATTCATTCATTTTTTTTCCTCCTTAAAATATGTAAATAGCACATAGGCTGTGACTTTTCCAAGGCAGCAAAGAGTGATTGAGAAAGTGGTGTCTTACTTCTCCTTGCTCCTACCCTCAGGGTGAAAAAGAACTCTTCCACCAGTTAATCATGATGCTGTGGAAATAGACATTTTCTATGCCTCCAATGATCGAGTGCCTTGTTCTTTCCAGACATCTCTGTGGCTTTTCTGCATCTCAGAATAGGTTCGTTTTGTTAGGAAATAACTAATTCAGGACCCTTAAATTCCAAGTCATCATAAGACCATCACCTTGGAGTGAAGGAATTTTGCTTTTGCAGAATCCATGAGTCACAGTTATGCATTCACTTCTTCAATTCATCTAAAAGTGGAGAACTCATTGGCTGAGGACAAAGTCCATGGTTAGTCAAAATATAAGAAAATTCTGATTCATGCTGAGACAAACTGATCCTGAAGATGTCCTCTCTTTTGTCTAAATTCTGTACTTGACAGCAAGGGGAGATTCAAAGTAAATTGTGGAAATGTCCCCCAAAGTGGAACCTCAGTAGAGGTAGCTCTTCCTTCAAACTCTCAGCAGGAACGCAAGCACAAAACATGAAGGAGGCCTGAAAATAAGTGATAGGGCCCCAAACACCTGGTTGGAGTTTTAGGGCAATTTTTAATTCCTGGCCGAGCCAGCCTAGATTGCAAAAATCATGAGAAAAAATAAATTGTTGTTTCAAGTGACTTTGATTTTAACTCACTTTGGAGTGGTTTGTTACATAGCAATAGGTAACTGAAACATGGATATACTCAAAGTTTCAAATAAAACTTCATGGACTAACTAAAGCCCATTCCTAGGCTTAGAGAACCATGAGACTGAGCTTGAAATCCTAGAATGGAATATTCCCAGGTCTCAGTCTTACAAACCTTGGGCTGCTTTTCAAATATTTATTTGTCCTAAGTGATGCTATTCTACAGTGGCATCTTTTTCTGCTTATACAGTAGCACCACTTTCATGCTTCTCACATACCATTCCCTCTGCTTGGAATGCCATCTCCCACCTGAATTTCCTTTTACCAAAACCCTAACTATCCTTCAGGCCCATCCCTGTGTTCTTCCTCAAATAGCTCTTTCCTCATCTTCTTCCCAGTGATACAGCCCACCACCGTCAGTGGTCATAGGTGAAGTGGGGTTTGAAATGACTTTTGCATAATAGGATCTCTCCCTCCTTAGGCTCTCAATAGCATTATTTCATCATTTCATATGGCACTCATACTGTCTCTCTCATTATAATGATATGTGTGCTCTTTTCCTCTTAAATGTACTCTGAGGAACTGTTTCTCTCATCTCTGCATACCCATTAGTGCCTGTTTCTGGTCCTCTTCCTTCTAACTCACCAGTACTGGCCTGGCTTAGATTAATGATGCCATAGGAATCCGTGTTAGAACAAGGCCTTTGTAGTCATCTGATTCCCACTCCTGCAAAGCTGTGTGACAGCAGCATGTGTGCAAATGAGGACCCTGTTAATAGGACTCCAGACTATTTGGAAAGAGCTCAGGGCTTGAGCTAAATGGTCCTGCTCCATGCATGAATCCTGAGCATACTATTTCCTAACCGGATGAACCTGAGCAGACAATTGAACTCCCTCTGTGTCATGTTTTTTCCATGTATAAAGTGGAGTTGTTCCAATCTCATAAAGTTGTTTTGCTTTAAATATCATGTATGCTCAACACCTAACCTAGTGACTGATACCTAACACAAAATATAAAATGTTGGGATAAAATACTTCAGTGATTGACTTTATTGTTATGTTGCTGAAAATCAACTCTTTGCCTCATTGTAATGTTGAGGGGGACTTTTTTTTTTTTGCAAAAAGTAAAGTTCTGAAATCAGATACTATTTAAATGTAAACTGAAGCATTCTCAAATTTGAGGAAACTGTATTGAGATCTTGTATCCCTGACTTCATATCAAAATCTATATTTCCTTCAAATGTTAGAACTAAGTTCAATAATCAATTCTCTTTCTCCTGAGGTTATTTTTAGTCTCAATATTAAATGAGAGAAAACACCGACAGTTTGGTCTCCCTCTCTATTCACAATAACGATGGTTGCATCCCTAAAATTGAATGCCCACACAAATGACAAAGCACATTTAACAGACATTTACCACCTCTCTTCTGTTTGCTTTGGAAAGACTAAGTGGAAAGTAGGGTCTACGCCCCTCAGTCAAGGCACTATGTTTCATTTTTCTCAGAAAAAAGAAAGGTGATGACTGATTTATCCAAACATGGTTAAGACATCTGGTCTGTTTTTTTATCCTCCCTACAATCAGGGGTCACAGTTTTATGACAAAATAAAGAAAAGGGAGTAAGATACATTGAGCATTGTAAGAGGCAGGACAAAAGAAGAACAAAGCATCTAAAGATCTCTCTTTATAGTAACAATGCTATTATTAGCAAGAGTTTTTATGCAGAGATTATAAACAGTGAGTGTGTACACCCCAAAGGCTCAACTGTACTAGTAACAACTAACTAAAACTCTGATCAGTTTCTTAAGTATAATAGCAGACACTCATATAAATAACTCCTTAGAAAATTACTTATTTGGGAGATGAAAATGACATAGTCAACCTATGCAAATTCTGACACTACAAACCCACCAGCATGTGATCACTGGGGTAGGCCAAGGGAATAGTGCCCTGTTAGCAGAGAACACACGTCCTGTATGCTGGTCTGTCACTTGCATGGAGTAGACAATGAGCACATAAAAGTAGGTGATGGCAGGGACCAAGCCTCTTCCTTCTATGCTGGGCCTAAAACCACCTATATCTACTGATGATAATGAATTGGAAAAGTGTTTCAACAATTGATTTCTTTTTATGCTTTGCACAGTCCAATTCCTTAGAGGTCTATTCTGCTTTCAACACTAAAAGAACTACATAATCCAAAGAAGATTCCAGCCTGAAGTGTCCTTGGAGGTTACCTAATCCAGTACCAGAGCTTTACAGATAGCATGCTGAGGTCCCGGCAATTTAGTGACTTGCCTAGGGCCATACAGCTAATATGTAGCCAAACTTGAATTATTTCTCTTTTCAAAGGTTGGGTGACTTTAATTAAATTGTTGACAAAGTCACTTTCTCTAAATAATTGTTTATTGATCTATGAGAATAAATGAACTCTTGTGACTGTGCTTCTTGGTAGATATGCAGCCAAGTGGGTCTAATGTCAATCAGTTGAAAACACTATGTGAAGACCATTTTCCAAACCTAGCAGACAAACTCTATGACCTGAGTGAACTAACCTCTTAATTTATAACCCAAGTTTTCTTCACACTGTTCTTGTTCACAAAAGACTACATATAAGACTAGACCTTGGAAAATAACCCAACCCCCATGTTCCAAAAATGGTGAGTCAGTAGCATTATCTTTCAACAGAGGGGACAATGTGTTATGAACTGAGTCATTGCTGTGTGCTAATTGTGTCCGCTAGCCTCCAGTACTTGTGAATGTGACCTTGCTTGGAAGCAGGATCTTTGCAGATGACCAAATTAAAATGAGGTCATTAGGGTGGGCCTTCAACCCATATGACTGTTGTCCTCATAAAAATGGAAAATTTGGAGACTAACATGGCCTGAGGGAGAATACATGTGAAGAGCAAGGCAGAGGTCGAGGTTGATGCTTCCACAAGCCAAGGAACACCAAGGATTGCCAGCAAACACCAGAACTGAGGAGAAAGGCAAGGAACCAATCCGTATCTCTCTGCCCTCAAAAGGAACCACCTACAGATATCTTGATCTTGGGCTTCTAGTCTCCAGAACTGTTCAAACACTAATTTTCTGTCATCTAAACCACCCAGCTTATGGTAATTTGTTTGTCATGCCTAGTAAACTAAAACTATTGCTTCGTCTGAAAAAAGGAGGGAGCAAACTAATTGATCCCACCAGCCCTTGGGGACCACCACATCCATTCTATATAGGTATGGACAGGGGCTCCAAGTACATGCCTTGCCCTGGGAACCTGTCTTCCATAATGAGAGGAGAGGGGCTACATTGTCAGACAACAAACAAATATTCACTAAGCACCTATTACATGTTAGGCACCAGACTGGGCATGGAACACAGCCATGAACCAGAAGACACAGTCCCTGCGACCCTGAATCCAAGTCTCCCAAGGAAGATCAGCTCTAAACAAGTATTAATAAGTGTGATGTGTGTTGTGCAGACACAGAGGCTTCCCTGGGAAAATTAGATTAGTTTGTGGGCCAGGAGAGACTTTCATGAGCAAACAAGGAGAAGGGAATGAGGGTGAAGGAGTAGCACCCCAACAAAGAAAGGTGGGGTGGGAGGAAGTGATGTGCATGTTCCATGTGGGACCAGCACAGGGCTCACACCATCCACCATTCTCAAGGAAAGGGACAGCCTAGACAGCCAGAAAGGGAGAATGGAGGGCTGGCAAGTAAAGGAGTGAACATGGCTTCCATTATACAGCAATGGCCATCAGTCACAGTCCATCAAGACTACACAGGGCTAAGAAGGTGATGCTTACAGCAGAGGCAATAGTGTGAGTTTCAAAGAAACCCTACCATCAAGACTCACATGATGAGCCACCTACTATCTGCCTGACTTCAGTTATATTTAGATTTCTGTTGGGCCTAATGGCATTCTTTCTGTTTTCTATTTAAAAATGGAGTTTAGCAGGCTGAAAACAGAAATTATGAAAAGAATGTATGATTTAATCTAGACTACAAAGCCAGTTTTCCTTTCAACAAGTTTTGGTCATTAGGTTCCTATGAGAGGGTGTGTCCTTATTTATGTGTTTACTTGCTTATTTAAAAATAGCTAAGAACACTTTGGCAACTACTTTAAACAACATGAAAGGAAAGATACACAGAACACTAAATACTCACTGAATTTGTTTCTAAAGAGTGATGAGAACATTTTGTGAATTCATGAGGGAACGGGAGTCTTCCCTAGATTTTGTCCCATAAGCTGACTATATGGAGGAAATGGGAGAGGTTAGATCAATTCCATTCACCCTCAGAGCATTTGATTTTCATTTGATGGAACTTGAAATCACTTGTCTCACACTATTCATGTTCACAACCAACTTCTTGAAGAATGAAAGAACACAAGAGTTCTACCATCCTTGCCCACAGTTAGTCAAGGTCAGCCCGAGGTGTGTGCAGGACCAGCATTCTCTCTCCCAAATCCCATGCTTATCACACTGCAAGGTATGGTAAGGAGGAAGCTTCCTACCCAATTTTTCATGAGAGAAGAGTCTCATGTACACCAGTTCTGGCCAATTGATCCAATTCAAATAAGCAAATGTTTTTTGATCTGTAGAGCAAGGATTGCTAGTTGTGTGTCAAAATCCTTTTTTTTCTTTATTTTTGGTAAAAGGATTCAAGCATGTTTCCCAGTGTCTATTGCAGTCACCAGTGACCATGTCACTGTTCTAACCACTGAGGTGGAAATAGAAGTATTGTATGGTTCTTTCAGGAAGACTCATTAATAAGGTGGGGCCCTTTTTCCCCCTTCTTCCTCCTTTCTGTCCTCAAATGTGGTTCAGTGGCTGGAGCTTTAGCAGTCACCTTGAATCACAGGGTGATGCTGGGAATGGTAGCCAGTCACAGCAGATTGAAAAGACAGAAGTGTCTGGAGTCTCGGCGTTATAGATCTACCATATCAACCCTGGACTGTATATTCACATTTTTTAATACAAAAGAAATGCACTTAAGTCTATTTTTCATGTTTTAGTTATGTGCAGCAAAAATAATCTAAGAAAAGCACCTACTATTTGCTATGCATTACATTAGAAACAAATCTCCCTCCACCTCCCCCACCCTCAATACACACATACAGACAGAAAATAAACAGTTTGGGTATTTTGGCAATGCCTGATCTAATGAAGCAATCACAAATGGATCACACTGACCATAAACATTTCTTCTAAAAATTGTGCAGAAATGCTCAGAGGACCCTGAATTTTGTGAAACATTCTCAAATCCATGACTTTTTAAATAGATTCTTCTCCCGCACACGATGGGATTTTTTTTTCCTGAATCTACAAAGTGAGGTCTAGCATCCCATTGCTTACTGCATTCAAAGACCATTACACTAAAAATAATTACCCCCAAACCAGTGGGAACATTTTTCCTTCTCCATCCTACCTGTTAAAAAGTAAAGTTCTGGAGGACTGCATGCCTATATTTTCAATTTACTTTTCCTCAGGAAGCCTCTTGATAATAAGTGAAATGTCTGTGACCTTGATAAGCTTTGAATTATGCCGTTAAAATAAAGCCTTCTGTAGATTCCTGAAGGGTATTTGGATCTGAGACTATTTTAAAAAATTGCTTAGATACTGATGCCTTTATTAAATTGACCCTTTTACCAGAATATAATGGAAGTTCTCTACTCATTTTGCCAAGTTTAGGCATCCCTCAGTAAGTCTAAAAAGCCCTTAACTGATGAATAACAATAGTACATTCTGTGACTGAAGGGAAGTTTGACAAAATATGTCAAATAGGCATTTAGATGTAAGGAGACAAAATAATTGCCTATATTGAAGAGTTTTTCCTTTAAGATTTATCTTTGGAAAAGCAAAAGTCACTTTGCCTTTCGATCTACAGGGATTTAAGTATTCAAATCAACTCTAAGAAAAGCAAGGAACACCCAAAGCTGAGGGTGAGCAGAGAGACAGCCAGGACTTGCAAGAGGGTTGGTCAGCTCTGTTTCCCCTCCTTTCCAGAGCTCCCAGTAGAGTCAGACCAGGGGGTGTGCAGGACCAGGTGAGCCTGAATATTTCACCTCTGCCATTTTCCCCAGACAGCTCTCCCCACAGTGCCCTGCAGGCCCTGTGAACACCCCTACTTTGTTCTATCAAATTCAGCATACTTTCCCTGGTTCTGTAAGGTGGCTTTGTCTCTTTCCTTATAGTAGTTGCTGGTTTAAGCCCTTTGTAAATAATTAGTCAGCATTAAATCTCTTATCTTTTCCCTTTATTTCACTTCCAGATAAGTGGGGTGGAGGCCAGGATCTGAGGAGATAGGAGAGCTCTGAGCTCAGCTCTGGCTCTTTACTACCCATTGACCACAGCTCTCTGGAGCCAGCCTCAGGTTATAACCTATAGCTCAAACAGGGGAACCAAACCCAACTGAACTAAAACAGCTCTTGATGAGGAAGGCAGAACAAGGCAATCACCAGATGGAGATTCTCGAACTGAATGGCTTCCATTTGACCAGTACCTGTTCTGGTCAATCCTTCCCACAGTGGAGAAGGAAATAGGAGGGGTGGGGCATTGCCTGGCAAGGTCCTTCACTCCCCTAGAGAGAACAGCCTGAAACACGTGAGCTTTCCCTTAATTTGGAAAGAGGAAGGCAAAGAATCTATGTTAAATTTTAGCATCCTGACCTACTTCTAGGATAGCCTTGGATAAGCTCACTGCCTCCTAAAGCAAAGATTCATGTCTTCCGGTCTCTCTCCCTTATCAGGAGAGCATTGATTAAGTTTGTGTTGAAAAGAGTCAAAGATTGTTATTAAGAAAAGGGAAGGTATAATGGGTTGAATTGTGTCCTGTCCCCACCCCCAAATTCATATATTGTTGAAGGCCTAACACAGTCTTTGGAATGTGACCTTATTTGAAAATAGGGTCATTGCAGATGTAATTAGTCAAGATGAAGTGATACCAAATAGGGTGGGCCCCTCATCCAATACAACTGGTACTTTATAAAAGGGGGAGATTTGGATACACACACACACACACACACACGCGCGCGCGCGCGCGCGCATCTACACAAGGAATGCCAGAGATGGTGGCAGAGATTGGAGTGACATTCTATAAGCCAAGTTACATCAGATATTGCCAGCAGGCATCAGAAATGGAAGAGATTTCCCCCTCACAAGGATAAGAAGGAGCCAACCCTGCTGACACCTTGATCTTCAACTTCTAGTCTCCAGACTGTAAGATAATAAATTTCTGTTGCTTTAACCACCCAATCCATTGTGCTTCATACAGCAGCCCTACGACACTAATACGGAAGGTGTCCAACTAACAAGACACAGGCCCTGACCAACCCAGATTCGTCAGGCCTGTTTAGAGCCCAAGGCCTTCCAAACCTGGCTTTGCATGCCCAGAGAGTAACAGTGAAGGACGGTGTTCCTCTCAAATCCTTAACCACAAGTCTTCTGTTGATGGGCTTTGTGAATTGTCTCTCATCATGCCAATATAGGGAAGAATGAGGCAATCCTGATGACCACTTTCTGAGGCCACTCCTACTCTTACCGTGTTACAAAAAAGACACTGTGGTTTAGAGAGCTTGGGTACTCTCCATGTTTGCACCATGAAGCACAGGTCTGTGTTTGCAACCCAGGCCAGGCTCGGGCTCCAGACTCCACCCCTACCTCTGTCATAAACCGTGGCAGGTACCTGGCATTTGGTGGCATTCATTTTAGTATCACCATGAGACCCTGTGATGACCAAATTGGAGAAATCCTTCTGGTGAAGAAGCTCACAATAAGAAAACAGGCCCCCACAAGTTGAGGACCACTGCTGTCAATCTCAAACAATATCTGTTCCCTGAGCTGACCAACCCTATCAAGAATACCAGGACAGAAAGAAAAAAAATAAGACTACCAGGACAGGGATGAAAGCTGCCAAGTCCCACTCACAGAAGACCTGGACTGAAATGTTCTGGGGAGAGTCATCATTTCTGTGAGGAAAAGCCACCATGGCCACCAAATCTGTCACATCAGCATATCTTGAGGTATCTCCCCCTGGGATGCATTTACCCACATTTGTGATGAAATGGCCAACATTACTCCTTATAGATTAGTCCTTTTCTGCTATTTCCATGTGTTTGACAAGTGGATGGACCTTGGGGCCAGGAAATGAAGATGTGGGTATCAAAAAATAACAGCTAACACTTATAAGGCATTTAAAATGTGCTGGATTCTTAAATATCAAACCATCCTACAAGAGAGATATTTTATCTGTATCATGTATATGGAAATGGAGACCTAAGGAGGTCACTGACAGCCTCCTGCATTGCACTTCTCTTTGAGAGGCCAATCCCAACAAGTGAGCATGTTTCAGGAATCCAGATTTCCAGATTTCCTATGACTGAGGAGAAAAGAGGCCCTAGACCTCTTCCCTCTTGGCCTATTTCCAATCTCTGATCTCCTTAGGAAGCCACAAAGCCACAAAACAGCCAGAGCCAACTCCAAACGCTCGCTCTTCTCTTCTGGGCCTTAGGGGGAAACTGTACTTTCTTCATTCTTTCCTTAGATTTTATTTCCTTCTGTACCAGAGTGGTAAGACTTAAGGGGCAGATAACAGGGTGTAGACTTAAGGGGAAAAGACCATAAATACTACTGGGATGTCTTGAGTGTTATGGGACTCGTACCTTCCGGGGCCTTGGTGAAGGATGCTTCAGTGCGGCCTGTCTGATTGACCCGTGCCTGCAATGCTCATTCAGGACAAAGCCTATAGAAATAGAAGGCATTTGCCTGGCCCTTTGTTCTTTGCCCAGAACTTTCTGAGATCTTTGGAAAATTGTTTTTCACTTCTATGTCAAAGAAGGCCCCATTGTCTAGCATCTACAATGGAAATGCTTTTTAATCAATTAATATTGAAATCTGAATAATTATAAATTCACCAACCCTAATGTTACTAAAAATGTTTCTTTTAACTTTCTCCAGAAAGCAGTTTGTATATATCATAAGCAAATATTAAGAATGCAATTATTTAAAGGAAAGCACTTGGGGTGCCTGGGTGGCTCAGTTGGGTAAGCATCTGCCTTCAGCTCTGGTCATGATCCCAGGGTCCTGGAATCCAGCTCCACATTGGGCTCCCTGCTCAGCAGGGAGCCTGCTTCTCCCTTTCCCTTTGCTTTCTCTCTCTCTCTCTCTCTCATAAATAAATAAAATCTTAACAAAAATACTTTAAAATAAAGCACTCATCAGTCAGTCCTTATTTTCTTAATGGGCCTAAAAATGTTACATCCACATTCAGTAGTTTTACATATGAACATAAGACAAGAAATTTGAAATTCTTAGCTTTGAATCCTTAGAGTAATAGAAAAGCTGCTGAGTTTTTTAGGAAGGTTCATTTTAAATTACTTAATATTAACTATTTGGATTTCATCTTTATCTAGACAAGTTAGGAACCATCCATTCATTTGACAGCCAATCTCATATACTTTCTTAGCTATGGTACTTTGTTGTGATAAGTGATATTTATATTAATGTCCCTGAAATGCTATAAAATTTTGAAATGCCTTCTCAAAGGAAAACAAAAATTATTTTCATTTGTACTTGACTATTTCCTTTATTTGAGTACAGTTACTGCATGTATGATATTCTGATATTAATTCATATATCATCAGGATGTATTATTAATTGGAATTTGGCATTCACCAACCATGCATGGAAAGCAGAAGTGTACTCATAGAATGTTCTAGCAATGATACCTGTTGTTGATCTTTTTTCTGTTTTCTGGTTACTAAAATTCTTTTGTGACTAAGTAAGCCAACCTGGAATAAAATAATCCATTGGCCAGGACTTATATACTCTAACACTAACACATGAAATATCACAACTTCTTGTTTTATAAGCTGATGGTCTGTGCTGTTCACTTTCTATCTGACTTGACCAGGTAAGTTGGGATGCCTGCCAAACTTCTCTAGTGTTTGCTTCCACTGTGGTAATACCCCAGTCTTTGTTGTGTTTATGTTTCTAAGGGTGCTCTTTGGCTTTTATGTTATGTTGCTATTAAATGATTCTTATATAATGAATAAAGTAAATGTAAACAGAAACTAAACACTTATCACTATGGCACCAATGACAAATAATTTAGCAATCACTTTGAGTCTCCTCAGAATCTACCTTACAAATTTTAAATACATACATTGTGGTTGTCCGAAAGGAAGAAAGTGATGTTATACTGTGTTCTTATGAAAATATTATGCCATTAATTTCAAATACACCAAGTGAAATAAGGAAATTGGGGATTTACTAAGAAGCTTTAGCAGTAAAAAGGTTTAGCTGGACTGGGTTTTCAGTCTACCAGGCCAGACTGACAGAACCTTCTAAGGATCCACCTTCTGGGGTAATGGGGCTCATCTAATCCTGCCACTCCGATCTCAACCAATTTCACTACATGGTCCTCTCAAAATCAGCTCCAATCTCTCTAGTGTCCAAATCTTTGTCATAGGTCCTGAGGCTGCAGAGTAGCCCTATCTCCAGTGTCGAGGGGAGTACAAGAGCCAGCTGTGTGCCCACATTCCCCACATGGAGGCTCCAGCTCTAGCCCCACATAAAGCCACTGAAGGCCACCCACATAGGGATGACACCAAATATGCTAGACAGTGTGGGTCTCCCTGATCAAATGATGTCAGCATGTCAGACCCAGAACAAGTAAGATCGATCTGTTTATATATTGTGTGCTCACAATGTGCTAAGCACTGTATGTGGCGGCCTTCCACTGGCCTGCACTTACTATTCCCAGTTTACAGATGCAAACAGGATGGAGGAGGTGGAATAATTTGCACAGGGTTAGAGGACTTGGAGCAGGCATTCTGAGCCTCCACCTCAGTGCAGAGACCTTGGGGGCAGCTGCATTCTCACTAGGGAGAATGTACAGGGAACACAGCACTGAGTGAGGTAGGAGGGTCTTCTTGCCTGCATATCTAGCAAATGCATTGAGCCTGTTGGACCCTGTGCAACCCTCCTTGCTCCAGCCACCTCCATGGCTGTCAGAACAGCTAGTCACTTAATCAAAATGAAAACAAACTTCCGCTTGAACTGATAAGGAAAAAAAATCTGAGATAATAGCTAACATTCATGCAGCACTTTAGTTTTTAGAGTGTGAGGAGCTCTGAGGGACTTGCTTGCAGGCACATCCCAGGGCTTCCAGCTCTGGCCCACATGCTCTGACCATTTCCTGTGAACAGGGCATGACACATCCAAGCTTCTCCTCCCAGTCTACCTGTTCTGCAACTAAGAAGAGATTTGAAGCTTGACTGTTAACTTATTGAACATGAGAAATTGCAATTGCAAGAATATGAGAAATTAATGTCATCCACATTAAAAACCAAGTTAGAAACTTCCACATTAGAAGCCTTAAACTCCTTCTCCCATTCAGGGACTGAGTCCCTAAATATATCCCCACTCCATCTTGTTCTCTGAATACTCTTTTCCTAGTCTTTAATTTTATCCCTGTCATCCCATATTAGACTGTCTGGACATAACTGGATAGCCTCCTAAGTGGTCTTCTGGCATATGTCTAGTCCTGCCCCATCACGAGCCACTCTGTTTGCCTCTATAGTTAATAAATGTCAGTTGTTATTTCTAAAAACAAAGATTACTCATAATTTTTCTCTGCCTAACACCCTCCAAGTTATCCCTGGGACTTTAAGAATTAACTCCCAAGTCCTATGCTAGCCCTTGAACTTAAGGACAAGTGTCCAAACCACCTCTCAAAACTAGAATATCTCAGAAACATCTGCAAAATGCTTCACAAGAAAAATTAGTTCACTCACCTCCCCCACAGCAACCAAGACTAAAAATTATTTAGCTCAGGCCTTTCCTACATTCTTTACCCATCTTTGGCATATTTTCCGCACCAGTAAACAATTTTCCTCATTTAAATAAAAATTAAAGATATCCTTCCATTTAAAAACTTAATAAAGTTTTATAAAACTTAAATTTTAGTTACCATTCTCCCCCCAAAAAAGAAAAAAACCAGGAAAGAAAAAAATCATGTATTTTACCTGTAACATCCAAAGTGTACGTAGAAAGTCCTCAGTTGTTTCTAGAATGTTTTAATCAAGACAGCTACGTTTGAAAGAATCAGAGCAAAGGGCCCGGCATCACTGGGACCCTGTTGCTCAGATACTGCTTAGGAGTAAACCTGGTTTTTATTTGTGCTGGTCAAAAGAAAGAGCAGTATTTGCATTGTCTTATGCATTACCTGTAGCAACAGCAAACACTTCACATAACTCCCAAGCCACATAATGATGAAGGATAGAGCTCAGGTGAGATTCAGGATTGTTATCATGGATCAGTGAGTAAATTCCCTCATTCTGATAATAAATAAATAAATAAATAAATACAAACTACAGCACACATAAATGCTTTCCCTAGTCTTTCCAGTTGCAAATAATATCAAGTAAATAACCTATTCTAGATAAAATTCGTTTTTATTAAATGGCAACAAAAGAATCTATTTTGTTCTTTTTCTAATCAATAGATCTTCTGTAGCATATAAATATAATTTGGCATATGAGCCTATGATCTTTTTACCTTATTTTGAAGTTGAAATTTTGAATATTTATCTTGAAGAGTATGTTTTCATCTAGGCACTATGAAGCGAAGGTAAGTCCCCATAACAAGTGAATTGCTGCTCCATTTAAGACATGAGCCTGCCAAAAAAAAAGTCTGACTGCAAAGAGTTCACAAGTCAGTTACTTTTTGTTCTAGGTGACTACCAAATGCACATTTTATCACTACTTTTCACTTCTTCTCTTGACAACCAGTACCTATTCTGGCCAGGCAGAGATGGACTCAGCAATGCCACAGCTGAAGGGAGGGAGCCCCAGAAGGTGACAAATGTATCAAATCACTTGTCATCATCATTACTTTCATTTTGGTCACCAGAACCCCTGGTCGAAGGTCTTAGGTTGTTTTCTGGAGTGTTTTTGAATGGCTTTATTGAAGTATAATTGATATACAAGGAACTGCACATGTTTAATGGATACAATTGGATGAGTTTGGACATATATAAACGCCCGCGAAACAGTCATCGCAATCAAGAGGACATATCCAACACCTCCCAAAGTTTCCTTGTTTCCCTTTGCTTTTGTCTGCTTGTTTTTTAAGAGGGTGGATCTCATGTTTAGTATTTAACCCTCTTAAATGTTGAAGTGCACTGTACCATATGTTCATTGCATGCACTATGTTGTACAAAAATCTCTAGAATTTATCCATCTAGCATAACTGAAACTCTAACCACTGAGCAACAGCTCTCCATTCCCTCCCCCACCCCCACGCCCTAGCAATCACTATCATGTTCTCTGCTTTTATAAGTTTGACTATTTTAGTTTTCTCAATTTGACTAGTTTAGTTATCTTTAGTTTGACTATTTTAGTTTAGTTTAGGAATCCTGAATTATTTGTCCTTCTTTGACCATATTGTTTCACTTAGCATAATGTCCTCCAGTTTCATTCATGTTGTTGCAAATTTAAAGCTGAATAATATTCCATTTTATGTATGTATGTATCACATTTTCTTTTTGCATTTATTTGTCAATGGGCATTTGAATCTTGCCATACCTTGGCTATTGTGAAAAATACTGCATTGAACATAGGAGTACAGATATCTCTTTGTGGTCCTGATTTCAATTCTTTTGGATAAATACCCAGAAGTGGGATTGCTGGCCTGTATGGTAGTTCTATTTTTAATTTTTTAATAAATCGCCATGCCATTTTCCATAGTGGCTGTGCCAATTTACAGTCCCACCAACAGAGTACAAGGGTTCCAGTTCTCCACATCCTCGCCAACATTTGTTCTTTTTTTTTTTTTTTTTATAATAGCCATCCCAACAGCTGTGAGGTGATGGCTCATTATAGTTTTGATTCACATTTTCCTGGTGATTAATGGCGTTGAGCATCTCTTCATATCCCTATTGGCCATTTGTATATCTTCTTTGAAGAAATGTCTGTTGAAGTCTTTACCCATTGCTTTGTTGGGTTATTTGGGTATTTTTGCTATTTAGTGGTAGTCTCATACTGTTTTAATGCTTAGAGAAAAGGCACAATCTGTTTGGTTTTCTCCTCAATGCAAAAATTATCTTTCTTTCTGAGGTGGAACACAAAAGAAGCAAAGTTCCTTCAAAGGTGACCACAGAATGTCAATTCCAGAGAGCAAGAAATTCTATCTAAAAGAACTGGTGCATTTGAAAAACTTGGCGTTTCTTGATAAGTTAAGCAGCAGGGGGCAGGATGGTACAGCAGAAAGATCAGAAGCTGACCAGACAGACACCTAGGACTGGTTTCCGCTCTGCTGCGCCTGTTAAACCAGTCTTCAAAGTAAGGAGCTGGGTTGGATAGACTTTCCTACACCCAGTATATTTTTTCTTTCATTCAGTAATATTATTGCATACCTACTATGTGCCAGACGTAGTGTTAGGTGCTGGAACAGACCCGGCCATTTAGAGTTAATGTGATTACAAGGATGGTGGGCAATTTACAAGTAATTTCACGAGTCACATTGTTTCAAACAGTGCTGAACACTACAAGTAAACCACCAATGGCTTTCTGCCTGACCTCTCCTTTACTAGTCCTGACCCTCTCAAGGGCCTGCACATGCTAGGTTGCTTTTTTCCTCCTCCCCAGTTAAGTCCCAGCTCTGATGTCACTCCTCTGAGGCCACCCTGGCCAATATTGGTTCACCTCCCCCAGTCACTAAACCTTATTTCATTTGGGATATTCAGCACTGTTTAAACAATATTACTAATTTACTTAGAAGAATGTAATTTCAAAATAGCCAGGGTTTTTTTTAATTGATATACAGGTGGACAAATGATTTCATTTTTACCTTGTCCAAACTGTCCCACAAACTATAGAATGAAGAAAATATTTCTGGGGCACCTGGATGGCTCAGTGAGTTGAGTGTCTGTCTTCAGCTAAAGTCATCATCCAGGATCCCGAGATCCAGCCCCTTGTTGGGCTCCCCACTCAGTGGGGAACCTGCTTCTCCCTCTCCCTCTGCCTGCTGCTCTCCCTGCTTGTGGTCTCTCTCTCTATGTGTCAAATAAATAAATAAAATCTTTAAAAATTTTTTCTGAGCTATCTTCACAGGATGCTCTGGAGAATATCTTTAATAGTGGTAGGTATTGAACACATTTTTTTAATTTATGTATTTGTCTATTTTAAATCTTGTAAAAGAAATCATATATATGCACCAGGAATTTGTCTCTTTTAGTAAAGGAAATCTCAACAATGCTCTTAATTTCTCTAATCCTCTGTTTTAAAACGAGGCTAACAGTCCCTCTTGGTAGGATTTTTGTCTGATTCTTAAACAGAATAATTGAAAGCTCCCAGGGAATTATCAGTCATAAAGAGGGTATGCCTATTAGATCTTTATGAATTAGAATTAGAGTTTAGTGAGTATTCCGAAAAGCTTCCAATCATACGCTTCAGTGTGCTCTGATACAAAGCATAACTTCTGATTTTAGAAAAAGTCAGATCCTTAATGATGTGTCACAACAAGGAATGATGCAATGGGCAATGTACACAGAAAATATGTCAACCTACACTTACAATCCCATCAAGTAAGGAAAGCACACACGTACCAAAAATACACCACTCCCTCCACCCTCCTCAGGATCCAGTTACACAATGGGCGCGGCTCGCACTGAGGGTGCTGAGGGACACCCCACTGCCACAACGGCTCCAGGCAGCAGATACCATCACTGATTAAATGGCAGACTAAAGAATAATGCAAGACAAAGGGTCAAAGGGAAGGGCACTTGGTTTCATGGATACAGAGATTGGGCCCAGAGAGATACAGCATTTTCCTGAGATCAGACACCCCTTTAGCAGCTGAGTCTGATCTCGAACTCGGCCTCTTTACTGTTTAATCCTCCAAAAAGCAGCTACTGTACCCACATGATCATGGTTCACGATCTAAGTGAACAATGGGACAAAGGAAATTATTTTCATTCCTTCACTCAACAAACATTTATTGAAGACCTGTTTGACTTGACACACATTCTGAGGATTACAAATTCAATGGGCTCCCAAATGATCCATAGATGCTTGAAAAAACTCCATCAGCCTCCTCCTGCTCTCTGCATAGTTACTACTATAGGCCAGCCTAACCCCAGTCTTCACAGGAGGGGAAGGGTCCTAATGTAATCATAGGATGCACAATTATAATATTTAAAGACAGATAGTCAGTAGAGATAAAGCAGTGCTCAGACTATATTGTGTACTGAAGCTGAAATAAAAAACCATGTAGAATCTTATCACATTAGGTACTTATACTTTATGCAGCAATTTTCTTGGGATATATTTATATCAGGGAAGGGAGAAGAGAGAACAGCATCTGCAAGAACATGGGAGCCAGAGAAGCTTGGTGCATTGAGACAATTAAGTACAGTATATCAATGTGGCTAATGGTGGTATTAGGTTAACTGGATATATTCTGATTTTTGTAAGTCAAAAATTGTCAGTTTCCAGTAATTTCATTTCATTTAACATTATGTACATATAGTGAGGCAATGAGAGAGGTTGTTAGAACGGTAGGCAGGGGCCACCCCTGAAGGGAGTTTGGATTTATACTACAGCTTATGAGAAGCCACTCAAGAATTTTAACAGAGAAGGTGCATGGTATTTTTTTTTATAGTTATCATTCTGATGATATGGTTGAGCTTGAAGGCAGTGAGTATAAAGAAACCAGTTAAGTGACTATACTAACAGTTCATTAATTCAACAGTATTTATTAATTGCTGTGGTAGAAGAATAGCCCCCAAAAGATCTCCACAGAGACATAGCAAATATGATTAAGCAAGAATCTTGAGATGGGAGAATTGTCTAGATATAGACATACGTGTGTGTGTGTGTGTGTGTGTGTGTGTGTGCGTGTGTATATATAAAATCTCCTATTGGTTCCATTTGTCTGGAGAACCCAGACTAATACATGTACCACGTATAAAGTTCTGAGAAGAAGTAATGAAGCTTTGAATTTCTGTGGAGTCAGAGCACATCACCCTCCTTGCATATCCATGTTCACCAACCAAGAATCTCCACTGAGTTTCGTGTCCAGTATTCTTTATTGCAGTTTCATTATGCAGGCATGATTGAGTAAATTATTGGCAATGTAACTAAACTCAATCTTCAGCCTTTCTCTCCCAGCCAGAGAGGTCAGGTTCCTGAGAATCCCAACCCTCTAATCACAAGGTTGGTCTTTCTGGTGACCAACCCCCATCCTGAAGCTTTCTAAGAGCTCCTGTGAGTCATCTAGTTAGCATAACAAAGACAACCCCCAGCAATCAGAAACCCAGGACAAAGACCAGACAAATTCTTTAGTATAAAATAGTTCTTTTCACAGGAAATGTTGCATTTGCACTACCATAACCCCTGGAAGCTTTGGTTGATTTTGAATAGCTCTTAGTAAAGGTATTCTTGAGGCTTTTTAGGGGTCATGCTTCATTGTAAGTGTGCAGGCTTAAAATGGATCTTAACAAACACATTTGTTCCTAACATGACAACCACATCTACGAAAAACAGTACATTTCATATTGCTACCTTCCTTCCTTTCTAGAGATTTTGAAAGCAACAAGAAAGCAAAGTTTGGTTAAAAAAAAAAGTTTAAGAGGCAGTGGTACCAAAGGCTCCCTTGGACTGAGTTTCAGTTTTGCAAGATGAAAACAATTCAGGGGAGGGATGGGTGTTGGTGGCACAAAAATGGGAGTGTATTTAATGCCAATGCACTGTGCATTAAAACATGGTTAGGACGGTCAATTTTATGCAAAGTCTATTTTCCCATAGTGTAAAAAAAGAGAGCTCCCTTGGGTCATGTATGGACTAATTTAATCTGAGTTC
Source organism: Ailurus styani (assembly GCA_002007465.1). Classification (NCBI taxonomy): domain Eukaryota; kingdom Metazoa; phylum Chordata; class Mammalia; order Carnivora; family Ailuridae; genus Ailurus; species Ailurus styani. The sequence goes on along the minus strand of LNAC01001196.1, from coordinate 40,931 downwards.
AAGAAGAAAATCTTTTCCAATTTAATCAATAGCTTCCCTTCTCCACTCCCTCAAATGGGGCCAGGGACAGCTGCCAGTGGTGGGGAGCGAAACAGTGAGGCACTGGCTGTTCCCTCCTTAGCATCTGCAAGGAGCCCTCAGACAGGAAGGGCCTTCTGCCATCCAGCACCACCTTCTGAAGATGCTCTGCTGTCTTCACAGAGAAACCTGGTTTTCAGGAGTGGATGCTCTGGCTCAGAAGGTAAATAGAACTTTACAACTAGAGGCTCCACACAAACTGATTGGGCACCTGTCCAGGAAGAAAACGTGGTTAAATTTAGCTGATGTGTTGGAGTAGTGGGATCCTGGTTGATGGACTTTTTTCCCCCCTATAAATTAAGATTGGAATTTTTGACGAAAACTTTAAAACCTGAGTTATCTCTCAAAGACATTTCTCTGCAGAATTTAAATGTGCTATTGGCTTCTCTCCCCCTACTCTGGTTTAAAAGTGTTGTGTCTCCTCATCTTTGTTCGCTATCTTATTACAGTGATTTCTTCATTTTTATGTAATAACTGCTTGTTGGGTCACTGACCAGATGTTTCCTATTAGCATTTCCTCATGTAGCATCTAAAAAACTTCAGGGAAGAACCTTACATTTATCCCCTAAAATACCTACATTGCAGGAGCACCTGGATGGCTCAGTGGGTAGAGCTTGAGACTCTTGATTTCGGGGTCATGAGTTCGGGCCCCCACATTCGGGGTAGAGGTTACTTTAAAAAAAAAAACCTACATTTCACATTCCACTTATCTGTGAAATGTTCAGGCTGGTGGCTGTTTGTTGAGCACCTGTTATGTGCCATTGACTATGGCATGTTAGGCTCTGGGCACACACACATGGTAGAGAAATAGGCTGTAAAGAGTTCCTGCTCCTCCAAAAACATTGACAACTAAAGCAAGTTTATTTTCCCAATAGAAAGTATTCTCTCATTTGTTCTTCAGAACATGTTTTAGGAACTTAGAATAATAGAATAAAATTGAATCAAGATTTATTTTTAGAATGGATAATCTTCATCTTTTCAGCACACATCCAGACCTCACCTACTTGTGGGTACAATTAAGTTGCATTTTCCTGAGGTTTGCTAGCTTGTGAGGCCTTACTTGAGTAGCTATAGAAATCTAAGTTCTTGACAAGCTTCTAACTGTCCTCCTCCACTGTCCCCTTGGGCTTATGAGGTGAGCCCAGCGGAAGGCTACACAGGCCCAAATCAATGAATTCCACTTTCTCATGGAAATCCACTGCACAGGAGAACTTGAAAGAGACTCCTCCTGAAGCTGGGCTGCTGGCTCTCTGTGCCTGTGAGTTTTGTCAAAGGGCCATGGCTTTCCCTGCCGGAAGCCCACAACCTGCCTACTACCTTTGGATGAAAGGAGAATGTCATGATCCACGGGTGCTGGAATCAAGCCCCACATCAGGCTCTGCTTCTCCCTCTCCTGCTTCCCATGTTTGTGCACTCTATCTCTGTCAAATAAATAAATAAATAAATCTTAAAAAAAAAAGTTTCTTCCTCTCTTCTAACTACTGCTTGAATTTCTAGTTGCCTTGTGTCAGTTTATCAAGGCAGGCAAGAAAAATACCTTCCTACTTAGTGTACCTGGTGTGCCTCAGTGGTCAGGCCATCCCAGCTCTGCAACCTTGGGCAAATTCATTACCCTTTCTGTCCTTTAGTTCCCTTACTTATAAAAGGAGGGTATTAATAGTAATTACTTAATTGGGTGTTGAAGATCGAATTAGATAATTATATATAGTGCTTAGAATACCACTGAGCGTTTAGGGAATGCCTGATAAATGTTAAGTGCTGCTTTTATCATCATCATATCCATCAGTTCATCTCTCCCCACTTTGTCTGCAAGGCACACATGCACAAGACTTCCTCTGCTTCAGCAGCCCTCCCTGCATGTCACCTGACACAACTAGATCAAGAATAACCAGTGTCATTTGACTCAATCTGCCTGAGAGATCAGACATTTTCAGAAAGCACCTCATTAGCCTGTTTTTTTTTTTAAGATTTTATTTATTTGAGAGAGAGAGAGAGTGAGCAAGAGAGCAGGAGCAGGGCTGGGGAGGGGAGGCAGAAGCAGACTCCCCGCTGAGCAGGGAACCCCCCCCCAACGTGGGGCTCCATCCTGGTACCCCAGGATTATGACCTGAGCCGAAGGCAGACACTTAACCAACTGAGCCACCCAAGTGCCCCTAGCCTATTTATTTTAATTCTACGTAAAGGACCACCAAAAATGAATGTGTCAGTTACATCCTGAAAGCTAATCTGAGATGCTAACAGATAATGAATGAATAAATGAATGAATGAATGAATGAATATGGTATCCAAGCTGTTCCAACATTATTAAGAGTCGCCTCACTCTCAAATATGATCACATTTGACTCCAAGCATCTGAATTTAACACTGGATAGTAGATAGTTCAACAGCAAGATTGATATATTTTAACCCCTCCAGCTTCATTACAAACTTCCACAAACGCAGCTCTGACTCTAAATCACACACATAGTACCATCAAAAGTTTTCCCCTCACAATTTATGCCACTTCTGTTTTTCCACTTTGTTTTGGTGACCTTAATTTGCTCCCCGATTTCCCAACCACATAACCTTTGAGTCATTCTTGACTCCCCTCTCCCCTTTCCTTCCTGAATTTTCCTTCCTGAGTAAACTACCAACAAATCTGCCCCTACTTGTTCCAAGGTAATGCTCTACTCCAGCAGCAGCAGTGCAAGCCTCTATTGTTGTAACCACCTTCCAGGGGGATTTCCAGCTCCAGGCATTCCTGAGGCCCCGTGCAAACCTGCTGAGGGACTGTTCCAGTCTTTCACTGCCTCCTTTCCTGACTCACAGGGAGAATCAGCTCTCTGCAGAGCTGACACAGGAGGGAAACAACCAGGCAAGTGCTTCCTACCAGCCCGAAGTACCAGGAACTGGGGGTTTTCCCACAAAGCCAGGCCAGGCTCAAGGCAAAGGAATGTCCCTGTTCCAAGGCGCAGCCTGGGCTGGAGTCTGCCACCACCCTTGCAAACCCCTTTGAAGCTGAGCAAAAGTCCTGCCAATGCCAAGCAAGAGAGCTCCTCCTCCCACCCTGGGGGGAGTGGTTTCCTGCCTTTGGTGGCCTCTCACAGGAGGGAAGCGAAGTAACAATCAATCTGCAGGATTCTCACTTTAGACACCAAAATCCAAAAATGCAATGGAAGTAAGCTTTCTGTGAGATAATGATCAGACTGGCCAAGACCTATTGAATCCTGCAAAACAATTCTACTAAATTAGGGACTTATTATCATTTTATAACCAGATAGATAGGTAGGTAGATAGATGATTGATAGATAGATAAATAGATAGATAGATAGATAGATAGATAGATAGATAGATAGATAATAACTCTTTACAGACTTTTTTTCCTTCAAAACTGGATTAAATATTCCTGGCTCCTTAAATAGTTTCAGACCCTTCCCCACCTTGACTGTGTGGGGTTGTTGATTTCTGCCAAAGTATAGCACCCAAGAGGGAATGCGGGATTCCCGAGGTAAACTTGAAGTGAGCTTTCTGCCCCCACACTGTCATGTTTCCATATATTAACCTAGGCTAAAATCCTTACTCTTTGTTCACGTAAGCCTCTCCCAAGCTCAAGTCTTCTGTTCTAGACTAAGAGAATTGAGTTGGAAGCATTTTGTTTGTTTTGTTTGTTCTCTGGGAGAATCAGAATTCTGGAACTAAATAGTCTGTTGATATTGCTAATACACGTTGTGGATTATAGACCATTTGTGGCCTTGAAATCAATTCAATAGGTCACTGCCAGCTTTTTCTTTTAAAAATGAAATAAAATATTAAAAAATAAATTAAAATTTAAAAATAAAACAAAAATAATAATAAAATAGAGTAAGGCATATCAGTGCATTGCATTTATGGAGGACAAGTATTATTTCATGAAAATTTCATTTCAGATCTATATATACACATTTCTGTGTGTGTGTGCCCACATGTGCATACTATATTATGACCATAATTAAGTTGGGGTCAAAAAATGTTAAAATTAATGGTCTAGTCCAACAAGGAACAAGCAATGTGCTATAACAGATAAGTGCTTATTTGAAACTTAGAGTTGGAAAATCCCTGGTTTCAAGTCCTGGCTCTGGCACCAAGGAATTGCCTGAGCCACAGGACATGATTAAGCTTCACTGACACTCACTTCATTTTCTCATACAAAGTAGGGGTAACAACAGTATTTTCCCTAAAGAAGTATTAAGGAGAAACACAGTCATACTTACTTTCATGTAGTAAGCACATACCATGTGTGGGGAAACATAATGTACGTGATACTCCTAACCTTCACAACACTAAGTTAGATATGATTGTTATCTATCAGATCAAGAGACCAAGGCAATTTGGTCCAAGCACATGCCACTCAACAGGCATACCCTCCACAAGATGAAGAGTTTGTGCTGGAATATAGGCCAATGCCCCGCTTCTTGCACCAGGAAAGTTTTGTTTGTTTGTCTTTGCTGAACAATGTGCTTTGTAATAAAATTCACTGACACCCTGGAAGGAGTTCCTTATCTTGTCAGGGACAGGCAACAAGCAGTTTGGCAAATGATGGTCCGTGGACCACACTCTGAGTAACACTGTGTTAGAATGACTTATTCCTGTTCACTTTCATCTTGTAGTTTTCAGCCCATTGAAAACTTTCAGACTCTTTGCAATATCATCCAAATGCACCAATTATCCCCCCTGGCTTTGTGTTATCATACACTTGCTAAGCATGTCTCTTGCATCTTCCTGGAAGATGCTGATAACAGTGTTCATCAGGAAGGGGCCAAGGACCAATCAGTTTTCATTATGACAATGACTAGAACAATACTCTAGATCCCCTGTAAGTCTGTGCCTCCTCATTGCTGTATTGGCTTTGCTTTCTCAAACACACAGACCCAGACCTTCACTGCCCCAGGGGAGAAATGGGAAGGAAGCACTGGGAAATAAGCTGCTTTGAAGGCTCCATCTTGTGGTGCATAAGCATCAGTGCACCTCAATGACTGAAAACAGGAGGCATTTATGGAGAGGTAGGTCACAAGTGGCACATAGGGGCTTAGGGAATACTGGCATCACTCTCTTGATCTGCCCAGCAGATCTTTTCTTCTCATAACGTCTCAAAGTAAAATCAGACTGACCTGTTCCTTTTGTTCACCACTGTTAATTAATAAAGGTAACATCGTACCCGTATTTGATCAGTGGCCCAGAAAAAATATTTTTTGAATGAGCCACATAGGTAAAGAGAAATTTTTTTAGTCCTTTCTTCCATCCATAGTCGCCAGTTTGAAAGGCATTCTTCCATGCCTTGGAAATTATCTTTAAGGAATCTTAGATTTAATATGAGCATTTATAAATAAGGAAACAATGCTACACTGGCCAAGCAGCCTCCTCATAGTCTTTACTATGCTGGCACTGATGCCCCGGTAACTCTGGCATACTTCTTCCACATCTGGATCCAATCTCCTTCAGATGTAAGGTGGTGCTGCCTTTCCCAAGTGATTCAGATTTCTATTTCCTTCTAGGATGTAAGCTAGGACCAAGGAAACAATTCAAATACATGGTCAGGTACAAGTCTTCAATATGGTTTTAATGATGATGACTAATAATCTGGGTTAGAAAGTAGGGATCAGCCAGGAGTGCCCATGTAGGAGGGCCTGTTAGGGTTGAAGATGGTAAGAGAGAGTTGAAAATTACAATGAGGACCAATAGTCACCTGGGGTTTACCAGTATAAGGAATATGACTATGTTTCCCAAACCAAACTAAGAACTCAGGATCTGGAAGTACAAATGTGAGAAAAACAGTATCGTCATTTATTCAGTCAATAAGTATGTACTAGTGGTAAGTTTTGAGAATCAGGAAAACAATGACACCTAAATCCTACAGAAGGTCACTGTCTGAGAGGGCAGCCTATGTAGGAGGGCCTGTTAGGGTATGTAAATGAGTAATTAAACCTGTTCCTAAAACTCTTGAAGCAGACTCTCTAAAACAAGAGCATAGGGGTGCCTAGGTGGCACAGTCAGTTAAGCATCTGCCTTTGGCTCAGGTCATGATCTGAGGGTCCTTGGATTAAGCCCAGAATCAGGCTCCCTTCTCAGTGGAGAATCTGCTTCTTCCTCTCCCTCTGCCCTTCCACCCATTCCCACTTGTGTTCTCTCTCTCAAATAAATAAATAAAATCTTAAAAAAAAAAAAAGGCAGGCAAAAGTGGGATCTGACAAGTTATCCCTGGTGTCCCTTTCAGGAACCAAACAGAAGCTTTTCACCAGATAGTCTTTATCAATTTACTATATCAACTGCAGAATTATAGCACCTCAACCCCATAAAGCCTCTGAATTTTGATTTATAACTATAGTTCTTTCTTAACCTTGAAACAACCTAAGAGCCAATTTAATAGAACACCATATTTTACAGATGAGAAAAAAAAAACAGGCCAACTAAGCAGCGTGTCTTCATGCAAAGCCTTTCCATTTTTTACACTATGACACTCACCTCCAAGCTAATTGCTGGATGAGACTGCTTTGAAGGGCCAGAGAAATACAATATGAAGTCCTAATAAACCACATCTTACAGATTAAAGACACACTGCTTTATCCAGTCAAGTTCCCTTTGGAGGTTTGCCCTTTACTAGAAGAAAGTCAATGAAGTAAAAATATACAGTCAAATATGTTAGTAATTAGTAAAATACCGAGAAATTCAATATCTTACCAAGGAGACTGTTTCCACTTAACATTTATATTTTTATTTCACTGAGATAACGTAAGGATTTAATAATCTAAGAACATCTTGTCTCTCTTCCATTTCATCTTGGTCACATCCCTCCTGAGGACATCATCAAAGAATGGAAGCATGCCTGAACTCATACAAAGCAACTTCTTCATGCAACCCAAAGAGCAGAAATTTGAAACACTTAATTAAGAATGTTCTTCTACTGTTGATTATTCGGGAATTTGAAAAAGCCTCACCAGTAGGAATTGCTGGTCATCTTGGGAAGGTGACTGTTTTCTTGCGAGTAGCAAGCTGGTAAAGTAAACATGGATAGTGTTTGCCTATGCATTCAAATAAACTAAGGATCTAATCTAAACTCCTCAAGTATAAAGCAAATGCTTTGATTTCATTGTCATGTGGACAATAAAAATTAAGTATAACCATTGTATTTACAAATCACTCAAGTGAGAAAGAAGGAAAAATATAATACCATTAAATTCTACACCTTTATTCCAAGTAACTGAGGAGGGCGAGGGTTAAAATTGGCTTTGACATGAAGCTCTCTTTCTTAAAGAAACTGGAGGGAGACACTGCATTTTAGCTGACATCACAATTCTAGTTACCATGGAAGTTGTGCTCAGTACACTTCCAGCAACATGGCTGCTGCCTGGCAGAGTGAGTACATTGGGGCAATAGTGAGGAGGGGTCCTCCACAAACAAACTAATAGAACTGTAGGATATAAAACCACTTTTTGTTAACTATGTCCTTGGATAATGGAAATCCCTAGGCTCCAGAAATGAAGAGAAGACTTGAAACAGTGTGCAGAAGTTGTTGCCATGGGGATCCACAAGGATTTTAGACTTGGCCTGAAAACTTGGATCTTAATGCCAAGGGAAGGACAGCAGAAGAAAAAAGGAGGGAGCTGGGATGGTGCCACCCCCGTAATGTCCAGATATATTGAAGGGCTGGCCAGACTGAAGAGCAATCAAGAAAATTCTGTGCACTTCCATTTTTCTTGTGTCCTTTTGTCTTTTTATTCTGTGTATGTGTGTGTGTGTGTGTGTGTGTGTGTGTGGTAAGAACATTTAATATGAGATCTGCCCCAACAAACTTTGAGGTGTACAACACCATATTGTTACTATAGGCACTATGTTGTACAGCAAATCTCTAGAACTTATTTATCTAGCATAACTGAAACTATACCCATAGAATAACAACTCCCCATTTCTCTTGCTATAAGAGTATTATAAGTGTTAACTTACTCAGTCTTCAAAACAGCCTCATCAAGAGGATACTATTATTTTGCCCATGACATGAAACCAGGCAGTGTTCCAGACTTTGGTAATAGTGAAGCCTCATGCAGACTATGAATGAAGAGTAAATCTGGTTCCAATTGGTAATTTAAGGACACAGAGTTGCTACAGCACAGGTACCCAACTGCACCAAAATAAAAATACTAGCCAACAAAATAAAATAAGAAAAAGAAATAATTTTGACTGCTGAAGAAAAAGCAAATTATTTTTAATAGGTGATATAATTATCTACATAAAAATCCAAGAAAATATATAGACAAATGATTAGAACTTTTCAGTTGTTCAGCAAGGTTGTTGGAGAAAGATTAATAATTTATTATACACCTGCAAAAATCTATCAGGAATGTCACCTTCTAAAAATTTTATTCGAAGTACAACCAAAGATATATGATACCTAGAAATAAATCTAACAGAGGTTGTGTTAGATCTATATTGAGAAAAATTATAAATATTTTTTGGAAGCTATTACAGAAGACTTAGGAAGGAAAATACTATGTTCATGGAGAGGAAAACTCAGTGTCTCTACAAAAGTAATTTCCCCAAGGTAGATAATCTAATGCTATTCTAATCATGATACTAACCATATTTCTCAAGGAAGTTAACAAATCTTATAATTCATTTGAAGAAGTAAGATGCAATTTTGAAGATAAAGTGGGAAAAAGAATAAAGGAACATTCTTTTGTTATCATCTTTGGTGACTCTTCAAGCTAAAAATATGTAGAATTCCATGGGATAAAGAATAAGGAACATTCCCTACTAAATATTAAGACTTATAAACTCATAATAATATTTGAAAGTTTAGGATGGATGAAAGAATACACAAATAAACTTGGAAAACAATAGACAGCCTAGAAACAAAGCATGGGAACATGGTATATACGAGAAGTCACATTATGAATCAAATCCAAATCTCTGCTTAATAAATAATTCTGGAAAATCATTTATCTGAATCCTATTCATCTTTTACTCAAAAGAAATGGTAATAGATTAAAGATCTAAGTGGGAAAGGAAAAACTACAAAACTTTTAGAAGACAATATATGAGAATATTTCCTTGACACCAAAGTAAGGAAAGATGTCAAAACAAGATGAAACCCATTAACTATAAAAAAGAAAGATTAGTAAAATTGACAAAGTTAAAATAAAACAAAAGACACCATAAATATTATTAAAAGAGAAATTACAGCTTGGGGGGAAAATATTTGAATTGTGTACAATGGACAAAGAATTACAGTCAATCCTCATTATTTGTCAATTTCACATTTGTGAATTCACCAGTGCTCACTAAAATTCATTTGTAACTCCAAAACAACATTTGTGGCACCTTCATAGTCATTCAGTCATGTAAAAAGAAGTAAAAATTTTGAATCATCCAACATGACATTCCCAACCAAGGTCAAACAAGGCTATGTTCTGCCTTCTTCATTCAGGTTTCATACTGTAAATAAGATTCCATTGCCACGTTTTCCCAATCTGGGGATTGTTGGTGTTTTATTGTTTCAAATGTCCCCTGAGCATAGTGTTGAAATGCTGTCTAGTGTTTCTAAGTGCAAAAGGCTATGATGTGCCTTATGGAGAAAATACATGTGTGAGAGAAGATTCATTCAGGCATGAATTATAATGCTGTTGGTGATGAATTACAGTGCTGACTCATTTATATTAATGAATTAACAATATATATTAAATAAGGTGTCTTTAAACAAAAACACATAAAACAAAGTTGTGTATTGATCATATGACAAAAATGTAGTGGTCAAAGGCTCACAGGAACCTAACCCTGTATTTCCCCTAGGAACAATGGTTCAATATTCACTAATTCAGTGTCTACAGTGACTTTGTAGAACACAACTGCTGAAAATGTTGAGAATCAGCTGTACTTTCATGAGTCTTTAAAGATCTACAAATCAAAAGGAAAAGATAAACAGAAAAAATGCAAAGTATGCAAAAAGGCAGGAGGCATAAATATCTGAAATGCAATAAATATGAAAAGATGCGCAGCTTCCCTATTCACAAGGAAAATGCAAAATAAAACTATAGGGTGTCTTTTCACACCTACTGAATTAGCAAAAATACAGTACTAACATTGACAAAAGTTGGAGAAAATGGAACTCTCATACGTGCACTGTTTTTGGAATTGTTTAACTAAATTAGAGAGCAATATGACAATGTCTATTATGTTTGGTAATGTATAATTCCTATGACAAGAAAACTACTTCTAGCTAATTAATGTTAGAGAGCCCAATGAAGAAATGTAAGAGATCATTATTGGCTCACCGAGTTTAAAAAAAAAAAAAAGAAGTGTCTAGATATGTCTGGGTGGTGCAGTGGTAAGCATCTGACTCTTGGGGCATGTGGCTGGCTAAGTCGTTAAGCGTCCTGCCTTCAGCTCAGGTCATGATCCCAGAGTCCTGGGATCAAACCCCACATCAAGCCCCCTGCTCAGCAGGAGGCCTGCTTCTCCCTCTCCCACATCCCCTGCTTGTGTTCCTTCTCTCACTGTCTCTCTTTCTCTCTCTGTCAATAACTAAGTAAAATCTTTAAAAAAAAAAAAAAAAAAAAGCATCTGACTTTTGGTTTCAGTTCAGTCCTGATCTTGGGGTCCTGGGATCAAGCCCCGCATCCAGTTCTGCACTCAGTGCAAAGTCTGCCTGAGATTCTCTCTCCCTCTCCCTCTGCCTCTCCCACTCATACTCTCACTCTATCTCTCTAAAATAAGTAAATAAATATTTAAAAGAAAAAAATGAAGCGTCTAAATGTATATCAATTGGCAACAAGTAAATTTCACATTAGTGAAAATCAATAAATATACATATATCAACATACATGTACATATATCAACATAAATCTCAAAAACATTTTGCCGATTGAAAACAAGTTATAGGGACACCTGGGTGGCTCAGTCGGTTAAGCATCCACCTTCATCTCAGGTCATGATCTCAGGGTCCTGGGATTGAGCCCCACATCGGGCTCCCCGCTTAGCAAGGAGTCTGCTTCTCCCTTTCCATCTACCTCTCCCCTAGCTCACGCTCTCCCTCACCGTCCCTCAAATAAGTAAATAAAATCTTTTTTTAAAAGATTTTATTTACTTATTTGACAGAGAGAGAAAGAGATTACAAGTAAGCAGAGAGGCAGGCAGAGAGAGGAGGAAGCAGGTCCCTGCTGAGCAGAAAGCCTGAAGCGGGTCTCGATCCCAGAACCTTGAGATCATGACCTGAGCCGAGGCAGAGGCTTTAACCCACTGAGCCACCTAGGCGCCCCAAGTAAATAAAATCTTTAAAAAATATTATAAAAAATGTATAATAACTATATAAATTTTTAAAGCACATACTATTATTTATGGATACACAGAGACCTCCACAAGAATGATGCAATGATCCAGGAAATGGTATTGGGGAGGAAATATTATTGGGGGAGAGTAAATAACAATAAATGGCATTAATACTAAAAACTTACCTATAGGTATAAATATATTCACTTAATCTTCAAAAATAGACTTATGATAGAGGTACAATATTTTTTTTTCTTTAAGTAGCTTCTGTGCCCAATGTGGGTCTTGAACTCATGACCCTGAGATTAAGGGTCTCATGGTATACCAATTGAGTCAGCCAGGCACCCCACAATAAATTTTCAGATGAGAAAACTAAGACATTATTAAGTAACATATTAGGAAATCCTCCTGTTTGCAACTTTAAAAAAGGGACAATATAAGTGTTGGTGCATTCCTCACCTTTTTGAGTCAGTAAAATTTAAATTCTGAACAATTTGCTCAGGTGTCTGGTGAGAAGTGAGCCTTCATGGCCTTTGCTTCTCTCAAACAGAAACCTTACAGATGTCACATTTGGGCACATAGACTGTCACACACAGAAGTCCTTCTTAATTTTGCTAATTCAAAATAATGTGAGAGAATATCAGTGAGACATCCTTTTATTCCCTTTTATACCCTTCAAAAACAGAACACTGGAGCTGCCCTAACGAACCTGGTCAAGATATCCTTTCCCTTCATTCTCAGATGTTGTCTTTTTAATTTCGAATACTTTTGCTGAACAACTTTTGATTTTTAATATTTTAGTGTGACTTTATGATAAAGTAAGATTGGCATGTTTAGAATAACTTTGGCAGTTAATTCCTGTGTTTGAGTGACATATGGAAATATAATTTATACAGAACTAGAATCACAGAACTGGAAGAGACATGAGAGACTAGTTCTGCCTTCTCGTTTTACAAAATGGCTTGTGCAACATCACATGCAGGGTAAAAACTAGAACCCTATCCCATTTCCACCCAAATATCAACACTAAGAAAAACAGGCTTTAGAACATTTAGAACTTCTGGCAGTAAAAACTGTTCAGAACATTTGTTGATTCTGATTTTCTCAAACCTCCTCCATGTGGATATCCCTGAATGAAGATAAACAACAGGATGTCCTCCAGAGGATTGGACTCTAGGACCAGTCACAACTGAAACTCTTCACTGAGGAGCTTATTTGGTGACCACAACTGTATGATTGCACAGAAAACTCTATGAATACTAACTGAAATCTAAAATTAATTTTTTCTATTTTACTTTTTCCAAAATAAAGCAAAGCTGGCTTCCAAGAGGGGGTTCTCTAAAGCAAGTGCTCTAGGAAATCCAGGCTGAAGCTGCAAGGTTTCTTAGAACCTGGACTTGGAAGTCACAATCTCATTTTCCTTCATTCTGTTGTTCAGGTGAGTCAGTAAGGCCAGCCCCAAATCAAGGGATGGGAAATCAAAGTCCACCAGTTGGTTATAAGGAGAAGCATGTGTACATGGGGAAGAAGAAATTGGCAGGGACCATCTTTGAAGCTATCTGCTATCATGGCTAGTACACAATTCTACTTTACCGGACTCCACAGCAGCAGCAACATAGTAAGTAGGCCCTCTTTCTTGAAACACTTTTCTTTTGCTTTCCTTGACACTCCATTTATATTTCCCACCTCCCTGCTTGGCCCTTCCATTGTAGTCAGTTTGGGGGCACTTCCTTTAGATGCTCCCTATTTCTCTTAGAGACCTTGTTCTTCACCTCTGCAGACACAGGTGACCTCATTCATCTGGCCCCACTGCTTTTCATACCTGCTATCTACCAACCACTCCTAAATCTGTGTCTCCAGTTCAGACCCCTTCCTGCCAACCAGATGTGCATGTCAAATGGCCTCCTGAATCTTGGTATGGTTGTCTAGTGGGCATTTCAAACCTAGCTTGACCTCTTTTCATTCAAGTCTTCTGTCAAACATTACCTTTAGTCCTTCCCACCATATTTAAAAAATGATACTTCCACACCATCATGCTCAATCGCATGATTTGTTTTCCTTAGGACTTAACAACAACTGATATAGTATAAATTTATTTGCCTATTTTATTGTCTGTCTCTTCCAACTTGATATACTTTGTTAGCTATGTATCCCCAGCACCTAGAACTGTGCTTAGTATATTCCAGGTTTCTTATCTGCTGCCCAACCTGAAGGTGAAGACACAATCTTCCAAAGATTTAGAAAATGTCTCATTTAATTCTCTTCCCCACCCTTAACTTGCAGGTAAAATCACTGAATTTCAGCAGTTTGAACTCTGCCTAGTATTCAGGGTCCTAAGGTGACCCATCACTTGAGTTTGGGATTGGCTGGAGGGGAAAAACTAGTTTCCGAAGGCTTCACTGAGTCTAGCTCTTGTAGTACCACTTTTGCTATTGACATCAACCAAGGTATAATAAAAAATCAGGCACCAACTGTTCTCTGAGAATAATTTAACTCTCGACATTATGGCAGTGGCAAGGCACACAAATCAAAAGCCAAGATCTTTCATATAATTCACTCCTCTATTCACTATGTATTTATTAATGATATTTTGAGCTCAAAAAATAACAAATGCATGCAGGTGTATGAGCAATTCAAAAATAACACCCTGATGTGTCCAATATTTAGATGTTTGCAAGTGGCAGAGACTGAGAAAAGGCAAGAACAGAAGTGGGAGTAACCTACTGTGCCAGTGCTGCTGCTGCTCTCCGCAGAATGAGGGTGTACAGGGGCACCAGTGGCCTGGAAGAGCCACTCTAGCAGAGGAGGGGACCAAATCAGTCAGTCATGGTCTGTGAGAGCTAAGCAGCAGGTCCTCAAGGACTGGGTCAAAGTGGTCGTGCCAGGCCCTTCCTATCAGAATGCTGGCTCCAGCCCCTCCAGGGTCCGTGTGTCTCAGAGCAAATCAATTAAGACCACTGCTCTTTAGTCTCAATTGCAAACTGATGAGAGTAGCAATATGCACTTACCCCAAAAAGTCCTCAAGTTGAAGGATTTAGAATCATACATGCAAGAGAACTTTCAAAATAGTGAAGCTCCATGTAAATGTTGCTATCTATTTCAAACACTTGTAGGGGCCAAACAACATACCATAGGCTCAAACTCAAGAATTATGGACCTTTCTCTTCAGTATAAAGAAACTTGGTTTAAAGCTTTCAAAATGTAATCTTATTAAACTAGAATTTTTAAGAGTAGAAAACTGGGGGGTTTTTTTAGAAAAAAAGAATAAATAGCTGATTTAAAAATTAAGAAGCATAATTGTACTGAATCCTTGACCCTAAATGATAGGAAATTTTATCTTTGTCCATATGTTATAGATCAAATATAGGTTTACAAAATGAACTAGTCACATATATACACCATGTGCTAGTACTGATATGCTGTGCTGAGAATATTTAAAATATTTAAATATTTTAAAACCAAGTCACAAAATTTAAAAGATTATTTAGCAAAAACCACTAATTTTCCCCAGTTAAATCATCATAAATGGATTGAACACAACAGCTCATCCAGAAAAACTTCATTTGGATATGGAAGTGATAGTTTAAATTTAAGATGAACATAGAGCAAAGAGATGCAGAACAAAGAGCAGGAGTACTTCCCCCACCACCTGATGCTGGGAGTGAACTTGGCTCAAGACTCTCTAGCCATTGGCTGGAGGGAAAGGGTCAAATTACTCAACCTCTCTGCCCCCAGCCACCCTCACCAGTCTCATTTCTTTCTCTCCTGTGAAGAGAAACAACATCCTGGATTTGCTTTTTAATATTCACATGCACCCATTTGGTCCTTTTTTTTTTTTAAGTAAGAATGCATATAATTTTAGTTAGAGTATAGTACTGTTCTTTATTTTTTACACTTTAAAGGAAGGACACTGAATACTTCTGTAACTTACCATTTTGTCCAGTATCACCTCTGATATTTAGCTATGTTAATAATTAGAACTCTGTTCATTTATTTTCATTTTATTTATTTTCATTATTTATTTATTTATTTTCACCTCACCTAAGAATGAAATTATGGTGTAATAGGTTATTAGGGACTTTAATTTTATCAAATTGCTCAGAAAGTAGTAGTACCAATCTATATTCCCCTCCCCCCAAGCAGCATGAATTTCTTTTGCCTTATGATTTCAGTACATTTTTGCCTATCTGGTGAGTGAGGACATTACAGCTCCAACTGGCATTTATTTGCTTGATAAATGGGGAGGTTGAACATCTAAGTATTATGTTTATAGTCTTTCCAATTCCCTCTTCTATGGCTTGCCTATATATATCTTCTGCCTATTTTCTGTTGGGTTGTTTGTCTTTCTTGATTTTTAGGAGTTTATTGCTTATTTTTTATACTTAAGCTTCATCAATTTATTCAGAAAAAAATATTTTTTCCAGTGTTTTGTTTGTTTTTTACTTTTGCTGATGGTGCCTTTTGATGTACAATAGCCCCCCCTTACCCACAGGGGATACATTCATTCCAAGAACCCTTGTGGATGCCTGAAACTGGATTATACCAAACCTGTATATACTCTTTTTTCCTATATATACTTACTATGATAAGTTTAATTTATAAATTAGGCACAGTAAGAGATATACAACAATAATAAAATAGAACCATTATAACAAATAATATGAATATGGTCTCTCTCTCTCCCACTCTCTCAGAATATCTGATTGTACTGTACTCACCCTTCTTCTTGGGATGATGGATCATGGTAAAATGCCTACCTGAGGGGATGGAGTGAGGTGCATGAGGTAGGCATCGTGCTGTGGCCCTAAGCTGCTACTGACCTTCTGATGATTTGTGTGAAGTAGAATCATCTGCTTCCAGATCAGCGGTTGACTGCAGGTATCTGAAACCAAGAAGGGCAAAACAGTGGACAATGGGAAGTACTATACTAAAAGTCTATTTTTATACTTGTATTTATTAATTACAATTTGTGCTCTTTGTGCCTGTTATTCTTTATTCCCCCAAAATCACTCCTTGCCATGATTTTACAAATTGTTGCCCCATTCTTTCCAAAACTTTCAGAATATGTTTTTTCCAATAAAATTAAAGATCTACCTCGAGCTGAGTGTATGTGTGTGTGCATGTGTGTTTGTGTAATAGTGTCAGATGTCTTTTACTTTTGCCCACATCCATTTATTTTACCTTTTCATCACCTTTTAGGATAGAGTAAATATTATCAGAGTTGACAGATAAAGAAAAAAAACCAGGAAATATATTTGATTGACCCAAGGACACACAGCTTTTCAAGACCCAGAAAAATCAAAGTAAGCATCTCTATCTAAAGGACCTCCAGGCATACCAAGTTCATCAACATTTAAATCTGTAATCTTATCTCTACCCTTGACTCCACCTCCCTGCCCCCACTGCTCCTCTTACCAGCAAAATTTCCACTCTGGCTGCAGGAATACTGCTGCCCCCTGGCCAGGCCACACAGCAAAGCTCCTGGAACACTGGGTTTCCCAAAATCTGCCTGGTGTCCTCCCCCGCCCCCACCAGAGATTAGAATATAATCAATCTGGGTGAAGTCAAGCACTGATAGTTCCTAAAGTACACCAGATGATTTTAATATTTAGCAGAGCTGTGAATCACTAGAGTAGTGCCCACTCCCACCCCCTACCCCCATCTCCCCATGACTGTCCCCATCTCCCCATGACCACCCCCATCTCCAATTTGGTGATACCAGGAGATAATTTTGGTTGTTCCACTGGGGGAGTGATACTGTCATCTAGTGGTCAGAGGCCAAGGATGCTATATCCTACAAAGTCTCCCCATCTCCCCACCCCCCATTACATGTAGCCCCAAAATGTCAACATCTGAGGTTGAGAAACCTGGACCTCGAGTATGCTACTTCATCCCTTACGACTCAAAGTGTAGTTCCCGACCACAGCATGATATCTCTGTCACCAGGGAGCTTATTGTCCGTATGGGATCTCTGGTTCCCCCCAGACCTCCTGGTCAGACTCTACATTACAGCAGGATCCCTAGGTAATTCAGTGCATGTTAAAGTTTGAGAGGCCTTGAACTGGACTGCTCTTACTCTCCCCCCCTGCAAATCCAAATGGATAATGAATCCTATCACATCATCTCTTACGTGTCTTGGAAAGTCCCCTTGCCTTCTATCCCTAGAGTAACTTTCTCAATGCAGGACTTCATTGCTTGTAATCTCAATTATTGCAGTAACCTTCCAATCTGACCACTCTTTTCTACTCTAGTAGTGATTTTTACCCTTTATGAGGCTTACGAAGCATTTTAAGATGGAAAGAACAAGCTTGGCTCTGGCAGGGGAAAACATACATACCTGAGAGCACACCACAATCACATGCTCCTACCCCACTGCATACAATTTGAAAGGATTCACAGAACCCTTAAAGCCCTCCACAGACATTTTCGGATAGGAAACCCTACCTTAGTCTCTGAGCAAAGGGCTTCTTCTAAAATGCAGATGTGATTATTTGAAATCCCCTCCTGAAAGTCCCAGCGCTTCACACAGTCTATTCCAGCTAGCCAAAACCTTAAAAGTTGCCCTGTATGTCAGTGCTGTGCACAACTCAGTCTGTAGGTGGCACTTCCCCTGCCTGCCACACCCTTCCTCTCCTGGGTGCCTGGCTCAAACCTGCCCTACATACTCAGTTCAAGGATCATTCTCCCAAAGAAACCTTTTCTAACTACTCACCTTTATCACCACCTTCCACTCTGAATTAGATTCTTCTTTTTTTTTCTCTTTTTCTTTTTTTTTTTTAAGATTTTTATTTATTTATTTGACAGAGAGAGAGAGATCACAAGTAGGCTGAGAGGCAGGCAGAGAGAGAGGAGGAGGCAGGCTCCCTGCTGAGCATGGAGCCTAATGGGGGCTTCAATCCCAGGACCCTGAGACCATGACCCAAGCTGAAGGCAGAGGCTTTAACCCACTGAGCCACCCAGGCACCCTCCCTTTTTTTTAAAGATATTATTTATTTGACAGAAAGAGAAAGTGCGAGCCCACAAGCAGGGGGGAGGGGCAGAGGGAGAGGGAGAAGCAGACTCCCCACTGAGCAGGGAACCCAATGGGGCTCCATCCCAGGACCCCAGGATCATGACCTGAGCCGAAAGCAGATGCTTAACCCACTGAGCCACCCAGACACCCCTAGATTCTCTTTCTTTGTAGCCCTTAGCTCCAGGAGTTCTATCTTCCATAACACTTCAAAGAGCATACAGTGTTATAGGTTTTCCTTTGTTTCCTTGATTATCCCATCACATCTGAGTCAGCAAGGGTATCTTTCATGTCTGCAGCCCCAGTGCCAGGCACAAACAGGAACTTAATAAAGGTGACTAGTAAATTTAAAGGAACATTAAAGGGCGCCTGAGTGGCTCAGTGGGTTAAAGCCTCTGCTTTCGGCTCAGGTCATGATCTCAGCATCCTGGGATCGAGGCCCGCATCGGGCTCTCTGCTCAGCAGGGAGCCTGCTTCCTCCTCTCCTTGTCTCTCTGCCTGCCTCTCTGCCTACTTGTAATCTCTCTTTCTGTGTCAAATAAATAAATAAATAAAATCTTTTTAAAAAAATAAATAAATAAAGGAACATTAAACCTAGCATTCTTTCCACTCCATCATATATTGCTTTTAATTCATGCTTTGATGAGATGGTATTTTTCCCCTATAATTAAAGTGTAATCCTTATTTCTTAATCAAGGTGATGAGTGCCTGGGTGTTCATAATATTACTCTGTATACATTTTTTATATTTCTGAAACATTTTATACTTGTAAGTAAAAAAAAATTAAAGTTATAATCACAAAAAACAGGTGAATGCTTCGATGTCTCCTGGGTTCTATGGAAATGCACCCCCAGACTTTTGTTCCTGTAATACTGCTTTCTGATACCAGTTCTGACTTCCCCATGCATCCTTCTCTGGGAATCCCAAGCCACTCTTAGCTGATTGCAGGAGGTGAGAATTTAGAAACATTTTTCTGTGTCTGAGAGTCCAGGTGAAAAAACTCAAGGGCAGAGGAAACAGAACTTGAATTAGGATAAGAAAGAAAGATTTGGGAGCCAAAAATTTTACACAGAAAACATTTTAATATCTCAGTGGAGATTATGAACTAGAATATTCTATTTATTTCAAAGTGATAAGAACCTCACTAACACCAGATCACCAATTTGCAGGTAAAATCAGAATGTACACACTTTCCATCATCATCTAGAGAAATATTAGGAATCTTGCTTAATGAGAATAGAGCACACTCATTCAAGAAAGGGCTTTTACAGACAAACCACTTTAAGTTCTAAGGCAGTGTTGTTTTACATCACCTACCATTTTGCCACTATAATAACTTGTTTCTCTCTGCCCTCTAAAACCAACAAACAAATATGCCATTTGCTTTTAAAATATCACCTCTTTTTCACTTTGATTTACTGCCCTTTGGCTACCAGTCCACTGGTCCCAGGCCAAGTCATCAGGCTCCCCTGGCTGCCTTGGCAAGGGAGGGACACAGAATTGCAGCTCAGGAAGCCTGTTGGGGCCAGTGTTCCTACACGTGCCCTCTCTGTGTCAGCTGCCATCTGTTGGGCTCACTCTCCTCAGATGGGATGGAGGCTCAGCCCGCAGCCCCCACAAGAGGGGAGAAAGGCACGGCCTTTGCAGGGACCAACTTCCAGGAAACAGCCGCTATGTATCTGAACGTGTTGACAAGGGCCTATCCCAGGAAAACAACAACTAACAAAACAAGACAATCCCCTCCTCTTCCAAGGACCCTAGATTCTCAGTCTTGGAATCATTTCCTTGCTGTCTGCGTGAGTTTGAGGGGCATGTGAGGCTGTCGCTACAGACAGCTAAGATCACAGAGGCCAGCAAGTCAATACACTCATACCTAAGCTTTTTGGGTCTCACATGAAGAGCACGTTTTGCAAGTGTTTGGGGGTTGGTGTTACCTGGTTTGAGATCAGCTCTGCCACCACGGCTCTATTTCTAACATATTACAGACTCTCACTGAGTGTTAGTTTCCTCCCCTGTAAGATGGAAATGGAGATAAAAATAAAAGCTCTGAGAGCAGCCTCCACAGCTTTCCTTTACCTCATTTAAGAAGTTCTGCCTGAATTATCAGACTATGGATTTAAGTTATATGAAGACAATTTTTAAGCATAACAGTCTTTCTTGGCATTGAGACAAGTTTTCCCAGAGGAAAATGATCTAGATTGATATTTTCCCAGAGTAGCACTATACAAACCAATCATGTGGAATATCAGGGAGAAAGAATTTTCTCCCTTTTGAGAGTATATCCTTTGAACATACATTCCTTAACAGTTTAAAAAAACTAAGAAAAAATATATATTTCTATGATGTAGCTCTTACTTTTTTAAGATTATAGCAAGAAAAAAATCAGATTGGTTTGGGACTCTTGTCCGATTGCTCATAACATCAACTAAAATCCCTATTGCACAAAATCTTACGTGCCTATGCATGCACACAAGCACGCACACACAGATATGTATATGTGGAAGTTACATGTATTAGAACAGAAACTAAAGTGTAAGGTAATGACCTTGGAATCTTTATCATTCAATGTTGTGGATGTCACCTCTTCACCTGGTAGATAAGCCAATGGCTCACCACAAAAGAATACATGGTGTACAAGTCAATTCTGATCAATAAAGCATCAATATGATGCTTTGCAAATGCAAAAACCTTTGCATCCCAGAATCTATTTGTGTCTCAGGCTCTGAGGTCAATTATTGTCTTCCATTAAACAACTTCCTGTTTTGCTCTATAGTATGGTTTATCACACTGGACTCTTTGCACTATTTTTGTTCTCTTTTTTGTCTACCAACAGAAACTTTGCACCTGAACAAGAAACAGATTTTTTTAAATCTAGTTTTCTCACAGAATCAATGACATAAGAGGATTAATTGTTTGTTTTCAATCCTTTTTCTCCTCCTGGATCTATTTTTGAAACAAATTTTATTTTGGGATGTCCTGACTGGGATGATACTAAATTGGAAAGCGTGGTGCAAATTTTATTGACCTCCATTTCCTACTGTAAAGGATGTTCCTCACTAATCTGTCATTTACAGGGCAGACAAAGGCCAGAGACTAGGGAAGCCAAGCCAGATGGTGTATTCAACGAAACCGGGGCCAGAATCTTGATGTTTTGTTGATTTGTTTTTAAATAAACAGTCAACTAGAAGGAGGAAAAAACATTTGGGTATCCTTCTTTTTATTCTAAGCTGGGCTAAACCCAATGTTAATTTTAATATGCATGGCGAACACAATGTCAGAGAATAGGTACTTACTGAATGTTGCTTAAATATGATAGAATGAATGGATGCATAATATGCATATGATAGAATGAATGGATGTGTAAGTGAGTAATAGATGGGTGCATAGATGGATGAATGTATGGATAGATAAACAAGTGAAGGAATAAATGAATAAATGAATTAATATTATCAATTGCTTTTTTTTATTTAAACAATGCAGAAGATTTCAAAAAGATAAAAGTTGCTACTTAGAATACTACGTGATTTCCAAAGTGAATATCATTTTCTCTACTTTTCATAGAAAAATAATCTTCACAGTTTTATCCATATTTCTCCCTATTTAGTCATATTATATTATTTATCTATCGAGATTATCAATCACCTATCTATGTCACTAATTTCTGTAGTCACATTGTATGTAGTGATCTCTATCTCTTTTTTTTCCATTTATGTATCATACACATGTGATCATATCAGTGTAGAGACCTACCTCATTCTCTTTTAATGACTGCACAGTACTCTATTATATGGATACACCATATACAATTCAGTGAGACTCCTCTTAAAAGTTAAATTGTTTTCAATTTTTATGCCATTACCACAATACTGCAATGTACCTCCTTGTACATATGTGACTGACCATCTGTACTTTGAATTTTTAACATCCTTTGCTATGTTCTCTATTGGTTTATCATTTTTTCTTTATAGAAAGTCTGCACATTAGGAATTTTAATGTTTTGCCATTTATGTGACAAATATCTTCTCTCAATCTGTTGCTTTCCTTTTAAGTTTGTTGTTGGCATCTTTCACTGTGTAATGCTTTAAACATTTTTGTAGTCAAATCTATTTTTCCTTTTATTGCTTTCTTTTCTAGACAATCATAAGAAATTCTCCCAACCCTGAGTTTATAAAAATGTGTTATCTATATTTGTTGTTATACCTTTTCGTTGGAGACATTTAATGCTGACTGAATGTCCATGTATTTTAAAACATTTAGGTTATAAGAAGATCACTAATGTTAGCCAATGGGGTGGGGGCAGAAGGGGCACATACAGTCTGGGTCATTTCTTTCTTTTTTTTTTTAAGATTTTATTTATTTAATTGACTGAGAGAGAGAGATCACAAGTAGGCAGAGAGGCAGGCAGAGAGAGGGGGAAGCAGGCTCCCTGCTGAGCCCAGAGCCTGATGTGGGGCTCAATCCCAGGACCCTGAGATCATGACCTGAGCCGAAGGCAGAGGCTTAACCCACTGAGACACCAAGGCACCCCAGTCTGCGTCATTTCTACCCCTGACCATGAATACCCCTGTCTGACATTCCATCCCTCTCTTCTCACCTCAAAACCAAATATTCCAAATTGCATAGGAAAAAATGGAACAATCTTCACCTGGAAGGAACTGCCATGGGGAGTGTTCAGATTCACTTCAGACTCTGCTTAATTAAGACCCTTTACTGGGGTAACTGGGTGGCTCAGGATGGAGTCTGCTTGGGATTCTCTCTCCCTCTTCCTCATTCCACCCCCCCACCTCTCAATCTCTCTCCCAAATAATTAAATAAATCTTAAAAGAAAAGGACTCTCCTGTGTTAAGTCACTGTGATGCTAAGATGTTTTTGCTATTACACACAGTTACATTAACATAACAATGCTAGGGGTGCCTGGGTGTCTCAGTTGTTAAGCATCTGCCTTCGGCTCAGGTCCTGATCCCAGGGTCGTGGGATCTCGCCCCGCATGGGGCTCCCTGCTTGGTGGGAAAGTCTTCTTCTCCCTCTTCCACTCCCCCTGCTGGTATTCCCTCTTTTGCTGTATCTCTCTCCGTCAAATAAATACATAAAAACTTAAAAATAAATAAATAAATAACAATACCATATAATTTTTTCTCCATTTAGATATTCAGTTCATCTATAATTTTTATAACAGTGTGCAATTTGGGGGGAGATTTTATTTTCTTTAAAATACCTTCATTATCATAATATTATACCCACATATACAAATATGTCTGTTTCTGCATTCTCTGTAATGTACCACTTATCTATTTATTTGTTTTTGTATCATTATTCAACTGTTTTGATTAAATAATTATATATTTTAATATCTAAAAGAGAAAATCCTCCCTCATGATTCTTCTTTTTCAAACTCTTACTTTATTCTTCTAACAAATATTAGAATCAACTTGCTTAGGGTGCCTGGGTGGCTCAGTTGATTAAGGGTTTACCTTCGGCTCAGGTCATGATCCCAGGGTCCTGTGACTGAGCCCCAATTTGGGCTCCCTGCTCAGTGGGGACTCTGCTTTTTCCTCTCCATCTCCTCCTCCCATCACTGGTTTGTGCACGCACTCTCTCTCTCTCTCTCTCTCTCTCTCGAAAAAAAAAAATCAACTTGCTTATTTTCCAAAATAATTTCTTGGGCCACTAATCAAATTTGCACTATAGTTGTGCATTAATTTGAGAAGCACCAGTACCTGTAAGCTATTTCATCTTTCCATAAGGAATTATTGTTATTTATTTTAGTGTTATTATTGCTATTTATTTTAGTGTTATTATACATCCTTTAATAAAAATATATAATTCTCTTATTAAGTAATTTTTAGGTGTTTTACTCTAATTTTGACTCTATCTTGATAATGACTGCTTATTTCAGTTTCTAATTGTCCAATACTGATAAAAAGGGAAGGAATGCTTATTTCTGTATTTTGTCTTACATATGGCCACCTTATCCTCTTCATAGTTTAACAATTTCTGCTAATTTATTAGATTTATTAGATTTTTAGAAGTCATATCATCTCCTCCTAATAACTGTGTTTCTTTATTTTCAAGGTAATTTTCTTTGACTCATATTTTTCTTAAAGCTTCAAAAAGGAATTAGAATTTACTCTTTATATTTAATTATTTGCCTTTTTGTCATTTGTTGTATAATTATGATTTTTCTCTTGTTTTTAAATATAATAAATAAGTTTAATATACTTTCTAATGATAAGCCATCTTATATTTCATCCACAAACCCTACCCAGTTGTGCTATATTTAAACAGTCATATTTCAGTTGTAAGTGTATTAAAATTTAACTCTGAGTGTCAAGAAAGCACCTATTTCTCAGGAACTGAGGAATAGTTTAATAAATTAATGGGATAGCAACATTATGAAATATTACATGACCACTAAAAACAATACTCATAAAAATAAGGTACATACCTAATTCCGAGTCAAAATATTTAAATATTTCATTAAATTTCGTGTTCTATGTTACTTAAGAGCTCAACAATAAGAAAGTTTTCTTCTCTCAAACATAAATAATAATATTGACCATACTGAACAATGCCACTTTGTAAAAGATTTTTTTATTTATTATTGAGAGAGAAAGAGAGAGTGCTAATGTGTGACTGGGGGTGAAGGGAGGGACAAAGGGAGAGGGAGATAGACAGATTCCCTGCTGAGCAGGGAGCCTGATGCAGGGCTCAATCCTAGGACCCTGAGATCATGACGTGAGCCAAAAGTCAAGAGTCAGCCACTTAGCTGACTGAGCCACCCAGGGCCCCTGAACAGTGCTACTTCAGACAGGCATATCACAACCTAGCATATGATTTGGAAGAATGATTTCGCTCTTATGTTAGAAAAAGGGATATTGTCAATTGTTATAATTTCTTTAACACCCATG
Source organism: Ailurus styani (assembly GCA_002007465.1). Lineage (NCBI taxonomy): Eukaryota > Metazoa > Chordata > Mammalia > Carnivora > Ailuridae > Ailurus > Ailurus styani. The sequence continues at coordinate 15,662 of LNAC01001196.1, read as the reverse complement.
TTATACAGTAAAGCATGCAAAGTGCATAAAATATCATATGATAGAAAGATTCACTATGTATTTCCTTGAATTCTTTATCAGTACTTTATATATAATTATTTTTCTTCCCCACCTAAACCTTCAGCTATGTGTTAGCATCTTATTTATTCCTTTTGTCATCATAGTTGTGAGCTTATAGCAGGCATTCAATAAATATGTATGAATTTATTGGAAGTCACACTTCTAAAAATACTGTCAACTATTTATTACTATATGCATTTTCTATTCAGAAATGTATCAAATTCCTAAATGAATGTAGTCATTTAGGGCTCATGTATCAGGATCTAGTTAGCAACTGACCTTTCTCTTGAACTTGTGTGTTATGTCACATGCATGGTGTAGGAGGCTTTTTGAAATGTAACCTCATTTAATCTTTATCCAAGGCTTAAAGTAGTGACTACCACTATCCCTATAAAAGTGGCACTTCCCAGGTGCCTGGCATTAAACTAAGGATTTTCATACGCAATTTTAAGACTATCACCTTCAAAGGATTCTTCTTTGATGTGATTTCAAAGTCCATACTCATTCCATTTTCCAAAATGCCCCCTGGGAACTGCTAGTTAGTGATGCCACAGCTGAGAGGTGACCCCACGTCCATCTTTCCACCACACTGGATCTCATTGCTATGATCAGAGCATAGCAGTGTGGAACCCAGGAGCAGGCACAAGGCTCAATTCTCAACTCCAGCCAGGAAATGGAACCAAACAGATGTGCCCATGCCCATGTCAGGAATAAGTTTCTGAAGTGTCACTAACTAAATCTCTGAGAGCAAGATTGGACACCTAACCCTAGAGTAGAAGTCACAAACTGAAAGCCTGAAAGCCAAATGAGGTTTCAGACTCATTTTATTTAGTCAGTCCTTTCAAAAACTGAGCCAGAAAGTTCTGATTTCCAGTTTCTAGTTCCAAATATAAGAAACTTGGGAGTTGCCACTCGGCCCACACAACAAGTAAAAAGTAAAACAAACTGAAAAATCAACAACTCCTCTTGGAAACTGTATAGGCACTAACTCTTCATTGGCCTCATCCACAATTTTTTTGTGTTTCTGTGATTTTCACTACTCTGAGTGCCTCATGTTATAAGTGGAATCCTATAATATTTATTTTTTTGTGACAGGCTCATTTCACTTAGCGCGATGCTTTCAATTTCACCCATGTTGTGTCAGAATGTTCCTCCTTTTAAAGGTTGAATGAAACCCCTTTTTATGTTCATGCCACATTTTGTCTGTCTCTTTATCTGCTAATAGACCCTGGGTTGCTTACAGTCAGTGTCTCCCTTTTACTTACTTCTGACAAGCCAATTCCTGCTGTGCTCCCTCTGACTGAGTTCTAAGTGGGGTAACTGGTTCAGAATCTGCAGGGGATGGGTCTACCTCTTAATCACATAGAGCCCATGAAGGAAATGGAACTGAGTAAAGCCAGTAGGGAAATGTTGAACATAACAGCAGATCTTCCTAAAGGGAGTAACTATTACTCAGCTCACCTGATGGTAGTTATGACCAAAGCTGGCCCAGTGCTACCAGACTTCTCTAATTTAGAAAAAGAAACTAAAAATCTAAATCTTTATTTGAAACCCCCTGAGCTTCAAATGGTGACTCAGGTTTTTGTTTGTTTATTAAATTACGATTTTCTTAGAGAAGTTTTAGGTTCACAGCAAAATTGAAAGTACAGAGATTTCCCATATAATCTCTGCCCCAACGTGTGGATAGCAACCCCCCTTATCAACATCCTACACCAGACTGGTACATTTGTTACAACTGATGAACACTGACATAACAAAATTACTCTAAGACTGTAGCTTATATTAAGGTTCACTCTTGGTGTTTACATTCTGAGTTTGGACAAATGTGTAATAACATATATCTAGGGGTGCCTGGGTGGCTCAGTTGTTAAACATCTTCCTTCAGCTCAGGTCATGATCCCAGAGTCCTGGGATGAGCCCCGCATCAGGCTCCCTGCTCGGCGGGAAGCTTGCTTCTCTCTCTCCCACTCCCCTTGCTTGTATTCCCTCTCTTGCTGTGTCTTTCTCTGTCAAATAAATAAATCATATATATATTTATATATATTATATATATTATATATAATATATACAATATATATAAAATTATAGTATCTATGGAATATTTTCACTGCCCTAAAAATATTATGTGCTCTGCCTATTCACCCCTCCCCAGAACTTCCCCTTCTCCACCATAATCCTGGCAACCACTGATCTATTGTCTACAGAGTCGCTTTTTCCAGAATGTCATATAATTGGAATCATATAGTATGTAGCCTTTTCAGATTGACTTCTTTCACTTAGTAATAGGCATTTAAGTTTCCTCTATGTCTTTTCATGGCTTAATAGCTCATTTCTTTTCAGGGCTAATTGACCCATTGTCTGGTTGTTTTAGTTGTTGTAGTTTTTTTTAAAGATTTTATTTATTTATTTGACAGAGAGAGAGAGAATGAGCACAAGAAGGGGGAGCAGCAGGCAGAAGGAGAGGGAGAGGCAGGCTCCCCTCAGAGGAGGGGGTCTGATGCTAGGCTCAATCCCAGAACCCTGGGATCATGACCTGAGCTGAAGGCAGACACTTAACTGATTATGGCATGCAGGTGGCCCTCCATTGTCTGTTTGTAACTGTTTATTTATCCATTCACCTACTGAAGGACATCTTGGTTGCTCCAGGTTTGGGCAATTATGAATAAAACTGCTATAAACGTGCAGGTTTTGTGCAGACTTATCTTTTCATGTCCATTGGGTAAACAACAAGGAACCCAGTTGCTGTATTGTATAGTCAAGGTATGTTTAATTTTGTGAAAAACCACCACACTGGCGCACCTGAGTGGCTCAGTGGGTTAAAGCCTCTGCCTTAGGCTCAGGTCATGATCTCAGGGTCTTGGGATTGAGCCCCACATCGGGCTCCCTGCTCAGTGGGGAGCCTGCTTCCTCCTCTCTCTCTGCCTGCCTCTCTGCCTACTTGTAATCTCTCTCTCCATCAAATAAATAAATAAAATATCTTAAAAAACAAACAAACAAACAAACAAAAACAAAAACAAAAAAAACGCCACACTGTTTTCTAAAGTGGCTATACCATTTTGCATTCTCAGCAGCAATGAGTGAGAGTTTCTGTTGCTCCACATCCTGACTGGCATTTTTTGTGGTCAGTGTTCCAGATTTGGACCATTTTAATAGGTATATAGTGTTATCTCATTGTTTGAATTTGCATTTCCCTAATGATGTGACATGGATCATCTTTATGCCTATTTCCCATCTGGTATACCTGCATTGGAGAGTTGTCTGTTGAGGTCTTTGGTCCATCTTGAATCAGGTTTAATTTTTTACTGTTGAGTTTCAAGTTTTCTTTGTATATTTAGGATAATGATCCTTTAACAGGTGTGTCTTCTGCAAATATTTTCTCCCAATCTGTGGCCTAATTTCTAGTTCTCTTGACATTAACTTTTGCAGAGCATAATTTTTTTTTATTTAATGAGGACAAGTTTACCATTTATGTCTTTCATGAATCATGCCTTTGGTGTTGTACCGGTTTTCTCCTGTGTTACCCTCTAGGAGTTTTATAGTTGTGTGTTTTATGTTTAGTTTTGTGATCCGCATCGAGTTACTTGTTGTGAAGGATATAAGACCTGTGTTTTGATTGATTTTTTTTTGCACATGGATGTCCATTTGTTCCAGTTGTTCCAGCACCATTTGTTGAAAAGGTTATCTTTGTTCCATTGTATTGTCTATGTTCCTTTGTCAAAGATCAGACTACATTTATGAGAGTCTATTTCTGGGTTCTCTGTTCTGTTTCATTAATCTATTTGTCTATCCTTTCACCAATACCAGACTGTCTTGATTACTGTAGCCTTAGAGTAAATCTTGAAGTCAGGTAGTGTCAGTCCTTCTCCTTCAAAATTGTAATACTGTGTTGGCTATTCTGGGTCTTTGCCTCTCCATATTAACTTTAAAATGAGTTTATTGACATCCACAAAATAACTTGCTGGGATTTTAATTGGGATTGCTTTAAATCTGATGATCAAGTTGGGAAAAACTCTCATCTTGACAATATTGAGTTTTCTTGCCCATGAAAAAAAATATCTCTCAAATTATTTTGTTCTTTTTTTATTTCTTTCATTAGAGTTTTGTAGTTTTCCTCATATAGATTTTATACATACTTTGCTCTGTTTATACCTATTTGTTTGGGGGGTTCTAATATAAATGATATGTTTTAATTTCAAATTCCACATTCATTGCTAATATTTAGGAAATTAGATGCAAATTTGCCCATTTCATCTAAATTATTAAATTTGTAGTCACAGAGTTGTTCATAGTATTTCTTTATCGTCCTCTAATGTCCATAGGATCTATAGTGATGGTACCTCTTTCATTTCTGAGATTAGTAATTTGTGATCTCTCTCTTTTTCCTTAGTCTGCCAGAGGTTTATCAATTTTATCGTTTTTCAAAGAACCAGTTTTTTGTTTCACTGATTATCTCTATTGACTTCTTGTTTTCAATTTCCTTGCTTTCTGCTTGTGTCTTATTTCTTTTCTTCTGCTTACTTTGGATTTAATTTGCTCTTTTTTTCTAGTTTCCTAAGGTGAAAGCTTAGACAATTGACCTCATGTTTTTCTTTCTTTCTAATATATGCATTCAGTGCTATAAATTTCCCTCTAAGCACTGCTTTAGCTGCATCTCATCAATTTTAATAACTTATGTTTTCATTTTTACTTAGTTCAAAACATTTTAAAATTTCTCTTGAGATTTCTTCTTTGACCTACATGTTATTTAAAAGTGTGTTTTCAAGGGGCACCTGGGTGACTCAGTCATTAAGTGTCTGCCCTGGGCTCAGGTCATGATCTCAGGGTCCTGGGATCGAGCCCCACATTAGGCTCCCTGCTCAGCAGGAAGCCTGTTTCTCCCTCTCCCCCTCCCCCGTTTGTGTTCCCTCTCTCACTGAGTCTTTTTCTATCAAATAAATAAATGAAATCTTTTTTTAAAAGTGTGTTAAAAAAACATTAAAAAAAATAAAAATTTTAAAAAGTGTGTTTTCAAATATCCACATATTTGAAGACTTTTGGGGAGAAGGGTAGGGGTCAGATAACCATCCTGCTTGGTGTTTTCTGAGCCCCCTGGATCTAATGTTAATTTGGGGGAAATTCTTAGTCATTATTGTTTCAAATATTTCTCTTGCTCGTTTCTGTCTTTCTTCTTCTGACATTGCCATTACGTGTATATTACGTGTAGTTTTTCTACAATCCTTGGATATTCTGTTTTGTTTTTTGGATCTTTATTCTCTTTCTCCTTTGGTTTTCAAGGACTCTATTTATATATCCTCTAGCTCAGAGATTCTTCCTTCGATCTTATCCAATCTACTAATATCTTCATCAAGGCATTCTTCATTTCTATTATAGTGAGTTTTTTTATCTCTAGCATTTTTTTTCAGTTCTTTCTTAGAATTTTCTTCTCTTTGCTTACATTGTCCAACTTTTCTTACATGTTGTCTACTTTATGCATCAGAGCTCTTTGCAAATTAATCATAGTTGTTTTAACTTCCTGATCTGATAATTCCATCATCTCTGCTGTCTATATTTCTGATGCTTGTTCTCTGTCATCAAATTGCGTGTTTTGCCTTTTAGCATGCATTGTAAGTTTTTTCTTGATAGCTGGATGTGATGTACTTGGTAAAAATAACCATTATAAAAAGACCTTTAGTAATGTAGTGGTAAAGTGGGGGTTGAGGGTGGGCAGAGAAGGGTTTTATTGTCCTATGATTAGGTTTCAGTCTTTTAGTAAGCCATTGCCTCTCTACTGTGAACTTCACAAGTGTTTCTCAGGTTTTTTGTCCCTCCTTAGGTGGTTCTTTTTCTCTTTCCCCTGCTTAAGAGCACAATAAATACAGAATTCTGGGTTACTAATTCTTTTCTTTCAGCTCTTTAAAATGTTGTGCCCCCTGCTTTTTTTTTTTTTGTCTTTATTGTTTCTGACAAGAAATCCATTATCATTTGGATTGATTTTCCCTTATAGGTAATGCAGCATTTCTCTCTTCCCACTTTCAAGTTTTTTCTTTGTCTTTAGTTTTCAAAAGTTTGACTATAATGTGTCTTGGGACAGAAATATTTAATTTGTTTCTGTTTGTCGATTTCTCAGCTCTTCTAATTTGTAGGTTTATGTCTCTTGCCAAACTTGGGGACTTTTCAGCTATTATTTCTTTTAATACTTTTCAACTGCACCTGGTCTCTTCTTTCCCTTTGGCACTTGGATGACATGACTCTTAGATCTTTTTTATAGTCCCACATACCACTGAGACCCTGTTTGTTATTTTTAGTATTTTTTTGTTATTCAGATTAAATGACATCTATTATTCCGTCTTCAATTTCATGTATTCTTTTATTTATATTCCATGTTCTGCTATTGAGCCCATCAATTAAGTTTGTGGTGGGTTTTCTTTTTTTTTTTTATTGTTATTATATTTCACAGTTCCAAATTTCTACTTGGTTCTCCTTTGTATCTTATATTTCTTTTCTGACATTTTTTATTCCTTTGCTGAGACTTTCTGATTTTTTTATTTGTTTCAAAATATGTTTATAATTGCTTATTAAGGCACATTTATAATAACTGCTTTAAAATTTTTGTTAGCTAATTCTAATATCTGTATCATCTCAGTTTTGGTTTCCATTAATTACCTTTTTTATTCTAATTGTTATTTTCCTGGTTCTTGATATGTTGAGTGATATTCAACTGAACTCTGGACATTTGGGGCATGATGTTATGGAATCTGGACCTTATTTAAATCTTATGTTCTAGCAGGTCTCTTCTAACAACATTCTGGTAGTGCCACTCATTAATAATAAGTTTTTTACTTGGCCTCTCTTGACATCTGGGGAAGCCTCTACATTACTGCTGCCCATGTGGTCTGCATTCACACTGTGGAGGATAACCTCCATACTACTTAGAAGCAGTCNTGTGTCTTTAGGATAAATACCCAGTAGTGCGATTGCTGGGTCGTAGGGTAGCTCCATTTTCAACTTTTTGAGGAATCTCCATACTGTTTTCCAGAGTGGCTGCACCAGTTTGCATTCCCACCAACAGTGTAGGAGAAAACCCTCGCTTTCACTTGGCTTCCTCTGATAGTAGCAAGAGAAGGGTGGAAGTCCAGTCTTTCCATTGTTTCCATTGACATTGTGGGAGGTGGAGTTGGTGTGTGTGTGTGTGTGTGTGTGTGGGTCTCCTTTCCCCACTCAGCTCACTGAAATCACATCAGTGGGTGGGAGCACCTCATTACATCATGGCAAGGTTGGAAATACAGATCTTTGCTGACAGGACAATGGGAGGAGATGGCACTGCAATTTTTTTCTATGGTGTTTGCTTGGAGTAGAGGAGATATTATCTAAATGTTCTCTTACTAGGGTGTCCTTTTCTTGGTCCTTTGATTAGAGACTGAAGATTTATCTCGGGGCTTTTTTAGTCTATGTCCACTTGTATTTCTAGGTTGTCAGCTTCTCTAATGCCCAATCTGGGATATATGAGACAAAATAAAATCTAAGTTCTAATGTCCCTAGCCAGTCTATCTTCTGTTCCTCATCTTTCAGAGTCATCTAACATTTGTTTTATGAACATAATTTTCCAGTGCTTTTGGTTAGCAAGAGGAATAGGGAAAAGGTTGTCTACTCCACCTTCCTAGATGCAGAAGCCAAGGTGACAGTCTCTTATAATTTTGAAATGACTTTACCCTCACAGTTGATTTCTTCATTGTCTGATGTAATATTTTATTCCATAGTTATAAATATGATTATCCCATATCTTCAACAACATATCCTCTTGCATGAGTCTTTCCTTTCTTTAAATATTCTTTATCTTCAATGAGATGTTTGAGAATAAATAAAAGTATATGTGACATGAATGCTGACATGACTTTTACTTTTTGGTAGTCCAACAAAATTATTTAAATAGCTATCAATACAGGACATATATTTTACTTTCACACAAGGAAATAGTATTTACCTACTAATTTTAAAAATATGATATAAGTTCATTTGTAAAAAAAAAATCTACAGTATATTGCCATGAGGTAAAAACAAATTGCATATCATTTCTTTAATATTTTGTGCTTTTTGTTTTGAATTTCTAAAAGATCTTTGAAAATAAGAAATGTCTTCGTTTTTCAATAGCTATGGTCTTAAAGCAGTTTCACATGGCTTATCTCATTTGATGTTCACAATGTATATAGTCAGGGTAGGTGTTCTTCCCAGTTAATGTCCAATCCCATACAATTTCTAGATACCACACAATTTTCTATATAAACTTCTTGGGCTTCCAGATGCAATCATATTTTCCTCGTTAAAACCATCTATCCAAACACTTGAAAACCGGCCTATGATGTAAAATAAACAAATGCAGCACTATATAGAGAATCAAAACTTGCAAACTTCTGCTCCCTAATTCCTTAGAGTCCATTTTCAACAAACAGGTGTTCCTCTTTTTCTATGTACTCTACATACACATCAGATAAACAACCTTAAAGTTTTTAATCACAAGGAGGTCTATGACATATGACTTTTCTACTTCAAAGGTCTCTAATAATAGCACATGCATAGAAATATAGTGCTCTGTACAGAATAAACAAACACGTCTCTCTCCTGAGAGGGATCAGATGAATCCGCTTATGTCAGATCTCTCCCAGAATTCCATTGTTGTCTCTCCAAACAGGCTTTAAGGAAAACCACTGAAACTGGGATTGGGAGTTTTTCTCAAACGTGTTTCCTTTAAAAACACAGGGAAACAGGATTTTTGGCCACAGGAGGTCAAGGTCGGCAATCTAACAGAATTGGTCCTTTTGAACTTCCTTTCTAAGAAACACATTATGTTATCTGATAAAAACTGTTACATTGAAAATCTCAACAGTCAAACTATGATCAATTTTGTTCATCATACAAGGAATGATATCAGGAAGCACACCTATAAAATCCACAAATCAGTCTAATAATACTAAAATGTAAATTTCCAAGATAATGTGAACACTGTAAGTTCTGTGAAGAACAGAACAGTGTTTTATCAATTTTGCATGCTCCACAAGGAACTGTACAGTTCCTTGCAAATAGTAATTAATCAATATTTATTTAATGAATACTGGTATTTATAATAATAAAATAAAAAAGAAACAAAATAGCAGAATTAAGAATGCAAAGAAATGCAAATGAAACACTCAAACTGGGCTCCTCAGATATAGTATTGCTTTCAGAGACCTGAATTTATATGCAATTATTTGCAAATATGAGTACTGTTACCAATAAAATAGAAATGCATTTCAATTAGAATGGTGTTAGTAACACTGTCTTAGATGTGTGTAGTATTTTTTTGAGAATTTAAAAAATTTCTAATAGATTATCTCATGTATATGTTACAGAAATTTCAATATTATTACCTCCATTTAAAGATGGAGAAGCACAGATGAGATTTCCCTAAAGACACCCAATGAGTGAGCAGCAGAGTTTGATTGTCATCTAACCTTTGTTCCTGAAAAACAGATTGCCTTTCATTTCTGCAGAGGAAGGCAGGTCCTGAAGCTCTTATCTCAGTAAAAATGGTTTAGGCTTGCTCTATGCATACAATTCACTCCCTAATCACTTTTTTTTTTTTTAAGATTTACTGATTCATTTGGGGGGGGGGACGGAGAGGGACAGAGAAACCCAAGCAGACTCCACACTGCTGTGATCACGACCTGAGCCAAGACCACGAGTCAGAATCTTAAACAGCTGTCACCCAGGCACCCATCCCTAATCACTTTCAATGGTAGCTTGACTTGCTTTCTCCTTTACACTGAAGTGTTACTAAGCTTTGGATTGATTGTACATAAGTAACACCAAAGAAGAAGAAAACACATCAGGTAGGGGAGATAGATACTTTGTCACACTGGCAGGTTTACCACCCATCCAATGACCACATTTTTGGTTGACACTGCCTACTTCCTGCTCAGAAGGAAAATGTTCAAGGAAAATGTCTGAAATGCATTTCCTTTTGCTTTAAAATGAATCATGAAAACCCATGAAAATTTCTCATTCCACACCAGAAAATGAGAATTCCTGGATATTGTCATAATTCTAAATTAGAAAATAAGAAGCATTAAACAATGTAGTAGTTTGTTTACATGAATTACCACAATATTGTTATTCATTACGTGGTCTTACTAAGTTTTAGGTTTTACTAAGTTGGACTATTTCTGTTTAATATGAGGAAGCATCTAGTTTCTCTTTCTAAAAACTCATTTCAGTAAAAATCAATTTGAGACTGCCCATTTTTTAAAAAACTTTATAGATCTGCCATCAACTTATGTTTGGAAGGTCTGATGAGATGGAAAGTAAGAATTGACTACCTAAGTTTTCCTTTTAATGCTTGAAATGTCCAGAAGACCCAATGAAGAATCAGATTTTGCCTTATGATACATTAATTAGGAACTAATTTAAAATATTTTCAAGAAAGGTACAAAATTTCTATACAGTGATGATATCAACTGACCCTAATACTAAAAGTAGTTATAGGGCACCTGGGTGGCTCAGTAGGTTAAAGCCTCTGCTTTCGGCTCAGGTCGTGATCTCAGCGTCCTGGGATCGAGGCCCGCATCGGGCTCCCTGCTCGGCGGGGAGCCTGCTTCCTCTTCTCTCTCTGCCTTCCTCTCTGCGTACTTGTAATCTCTCTCTGTGTGTCAAATAAATAAATAAAATCTTTAAAAAAATAAAATAAAATAAAATAAAAGTAGTTATAGTGAAGTAGATGCTTATCAAGTGGGTGGCACAAAGTTGCAATGCAATAGTCATATAGACAACACCTTACAATGTTGGAAGGTAAAAAACATCCCTGGTACTTTATGACTTTATAGCTATCTCCAGTGTTGGCCTGATATACAAGGCAGTCTACAAGCCAAACACAGCAGATAGCCTCCCAGAAGTTCCATCTCTATAAGGTCTTGCTTTCTCTCCTGCCCCAGACTCACTATTCTCAAGGCCGCAATTGGAGTTCCAGTCTCAGGGAAATACAAAATCAGCTTAAATATACTACTACTATAGACAATGTATAACCTTCATTAGCAGCCATAAACATAAAGACAAGTCTACCCCCACTCTTAGAACAGTATCTTTTATGTGAAAATGACTCAATTAAGGCAAGTATAATTGAATATGGAATTACATGGAGCATCATTGTTTTAGCTTTTTGTTAGAATTTCTGATAATTTTATGCTTGGAAATTGTGTCTTAATATGACATTTTTCTTTGAGAAATTGAGAAATACCTGTGTTCTCCTGACNCCTGGGATCATGACCTGAGCCGAAGGCAGCGGCTTTAACCCACTGAGCCACCCAGGCGCCCTTAGAACAGTATCTTTTATGTGAAAATGACTCAATTAAGGCAAGTATAATTGAATATGGAATTACATGGAGCATCATTGTTTTAGCTTTTTGTTAGAATTTCTGATAATTTTATGCTTGGAAATTGTGTCTTAATATGACATTTTTCTTTGAGAAATTGAGAAATACCTGTGTTCTCCTGACTTAGAAAATATCCTCTATGTCAAAAGAAAAGTGGTGGCTTGAATTCTAGAATTTTACAATTTTATGAGACCAAAAAGTTCATGTTGTCCAGTAATTCTCAAAAGTAACCATAAGTCATTCCCTAGCTTACTAAAAGTCACCTTAGGGTCTTGGTAAAAATATAGTTTCCTTCCAAGCCACATGGAGAAGTCAAGCATAGGTGTTCTGAATGACAGCCCCAACATGTGAAAGAGGCAGTGTTTAGAATGACTCCAGCCTCAGCCACCTTCTACTGCCTGGAATGAGACTCAGAGCGGAACTGCCTAGCAAGGCCCAGTCCACCCACAAAACAGTGAAAGATGATGATGATGACAATAATGATGATGATGATGATAAATAATTGTATACCACTAATATAAATTATGCAGATGTGCACACACACACACACACA
>LNAC01001195.1:179183-298290 GCA_002007465.1 Ailurus styani | reverse complement strand
ATTCCTGGGACCTGATGATAATCGGTCTCCTACTCCTCTGCCATCTTGCCGCTCCTCTGAATTCCAGTTCTTATCCTAAATTCTCATCTTAACCATTTTTTAAAATGAAAATAAAACACAAACAAAAACAAAAAAAAATTCTGGTTTCCTGATCATGTGTAAAGGCTATTAAATTAAAATATTTAAAAGAAAATATAAAGAAGAACGAATAAATATCTATTATTCTTACACTTACATGAAAGCTGGCCTGTGAAGCCAATTTTGTATAACATGAAAAGGTTTAAACTTTACAGATAGGAATATATTTAATACAATTTCAATAACGTACATTGTGATGGGAAGGGATTTGGACAGTGATGGAGAGGTCCTGATAAATGATATATTCTATGAACAACAAACAAATTATTTGAGATTGTAAAGCAAAATAATAATGAAATCCTTTGATTTGTCTTAAAAGTCTGTTCAATCAGTAACGAAAGACTAATGACTTACGGAAAATTGCATCTTTTAAATGTGTTATTTAATTCTTATGATTAAGAAATGTATAAAAATAGGGAAGAAGATTTAAATGAAAAACCTTGTACTACCATTGCTCTCTTCTCCTGGGACCAGAAAAAAATCCCCTTATTTTTCCCTTCTTGACAATGACCTAAAATGAAAAGAATACTCTTAATCTCATGAAACAAACTGAGAGTTACTGGGGGGTGGGAGGGTAGGGATAGGGTGGATGGGTTATGGACATTGGGGAGGGTTTGTACTATGGTGAGTGCAGTGAAAGGTGTAAGCCTGATGATTCATAGTCTGTACCCCTGGGGCAAATAATAATAAAAATTAATTTTAAAAAGATCATAAAAAATAAATAAAAAGAATACTCTTGAGAACCTCTTGTTATGTTTTCCTTTTTTTAAATTTTATTTTATTTTTTCAGTGTTCCAAGTTTCTTTGTTTATGCACCACACCCAGTGCTCCATGCAATACACGCCCTCCTTAATACCCACCACCAGGCTCACCCATCCCCCAAAACCCACAGTTTGTTTCTCAGAGTCCATGGCTTCTCATGCTTCGTTTCCCCCTCTGATTTACCCCATTTATGCTGAGTGAAATAAGTCAAGCACAGAAAGTCAATTATCATATGGTTTCACTTACTTGTAGAGCATAAGGAATAACATGGAGGACGTTAGGAGAAGGAAAGGAAAAGTGAATTGCTTTGTTTTTCATAAATGGATTAGTTCTTAGTTGATGATAGTGCAAACAACACATGCAATTAAGTATATGGAAAAAATACAAGGCTACCTAACATGCAGCTACTCAGCAAGGACCATTATTAAAATTGTGTTTATTTCCAGATGCACAGAGATCCAATTTTACAAATAAAATTCCGTATAAGTATTATTTTGTTCTTTGTTTTTTTTACTGAACTCATTATAGAGTTAATAAATCTTCCTTTCAGCATAAACTGTATCAATTAGGCAATTTTTAAAATTTTATTAGTGTAATGCTATGAACACATCAAGGGAGACTGAGTTGTCTTTCCAGTGGCCTTCAGACAAAGTATGGGTCCTTTATCCCCAACTTTCTTTGTGCAGCATCTATACAGTTGTCAACAACACAGTATCTGTTCTCCAGAGTGAGGGAAGGAAGGGAAATCCACAGGCTGTGCACTCTGAGGTGGAGTATAAATCTAGAGCAATTGTCAATTTGCAAAGTCTCCTTTGCATCAATTTTGCAGAGGACACTCATGCATTTATTTAATAAATGTTTTAAATGAGATTTGGACCTGAGATTTATAAGTAATAAAGTAGAAATATTAGTGAGGAATACTGGAAAGGGCATTGTATTCATGGAGCTTTGAACAGAGAAGACAAGTATAAAAAGATCCTTTTTACAAACCAACAACTGAACCTCATATTACTCTGTCCTAGTTTGAACAGAAGAAACAAGATGGGATGGGGAAGGAGACAAACCATAAGAGACTCCTAATCTCACAAAACAAACTGAGGGTTACTGGGGAGTGGGAGGGTAGGGATAGGGTGGATGGGTTATGGACATTGGGGAGGGTTTGTGCTTTTTTGAATGCTGTGAAAGATGTAAGCCTGATGATTCACAGACCTGTACCCCTTGGGCAAAGAATAAAAATAAAATTAAAAAAAAAAGAAGACCAAGATCTATAAGGACTTTCTCACACTCAATTTAGGTACAATGACAAATAATTAGAAACATATTTAGGTTGTGTTGGTGAAACTATAGAAACATATGCCAAAAGACCTCATCTTCAGTTCACAAAATCTTTAAATAACTACCCCTGGGTGAAAAATACAACTTCACCCAGAACATAATTTAGTGGTGATTGTTTTTTTCAGGGCACCTTTCACATCCTTATTCCTTAAGCTGTAGATGAGTGGGTTTAACATAGGAATGACCACCGTGTAGAAGACAGAAGACATTTTGTCTGTGTCCATGGAGTAACTGGAACTGGGTCGGAAGTACATGAACAGGAGTGTGCCATGAAATATAGCCACTGCGGTCAAGTGGGAGGCACATGTAGAGAAGGCTTTGCGTCTCCCCTCAGCTGAGTTCATTCGAAGGATGGTAGTTATGATGTAGCTGTAAGAGAGAAGGACAGTGATGATGCTGGACCCCACCACACAACCAATGAAAGTGAACATCACTATCTCATTGATGGATGTGTCTGAAGAGGAGAGGGCCAGCAAGGGTGGGATGTCACAGAAAAAGTGGTTGATAATATCGGAATTGCAGAATGACAGTCGAAAAGTGCAGCAGGTGTGGATGGCCGAATCTACTAAGCCCACAAAATAGGCTAGGGACACAAGCTGGATGCAGATTTTCCTGGACATGGAGAGTGTATAAAGAAGTGGATTGCAAATGGCGACATACCGGTCATACGCCATGACAGCCAACATGAGACATTCCACATCTGCGAAGACCCCAAAAAAATACATCTGAATTGCACATAAATTATATGGAATCCTCTTTTGCTCCAATAAGAAGTCAACCAGCATCTTGGGAGAGACCGTGGAAGAGTAGCAGACATCACAGAAAGACAGATTGCTCAGGAAATAATACATGGGCGTGTGGAGCCTGGAGTCCAGCTTGATCAGCAGGATCATCCCTAGATTGGCAATCACGGTGATGCCATAAACCAGCAGAAAGAGCACAAAGAGCCCCTGTTGCACATCCTTTCTGCCAGAGAGTCCTACAAGGAGGAAGTCAGTAATCACACTGCAGTTCTCAACAGCCATGTCTCAGAGCCGGGAATCCCTGCTTGTGAGAGAAGGAAATGGAACCAGGATTAACATCATCTTACTATCTTAGTTAAACTGATGATCCTTTCTATTTTTCTGTATTAAGGAAGAGAGACAAGCAATGTCAGGACTGTTTAGGTGAAGCAGACTGTCCTGGAAATATATCCGAATCAATATAAATGATTTGATAATAATATTGCCTACATTTGTACAGCATTATACAGAATTTCGAGCACAATTTCATCCAAATTAAAGAGTGCTATTTGCATACCAACATATGTTGTACTTACGATAAGTTTTGCTAACTATTTCTTCTATAAGGAAATTAATGTCCTCATTGTTTGAGGCAGTAGTTTTTACAGTTATTTGGCCAGATAGTCATGTGTTCAGCAAGGCATTTTTTTTTACATCTACTAGAAATATTATTATATTCTGTAATAGAGAAGCATAACTGAGAGGCACAAGGATTGAATATATTCCTTTGTTTCTCCCCAAAAATCCAAAATAGTGGGCCATATGAAGAATTCCTTCAGACAACATGCTTCCACTTCCCCACTCACCCCATGTCCTACCCAGTCTCCTTAAACATGGGTTAGAGCCAGGCTGAGATTCAGGACCCACTGGAGCAGAGAGGGTGTGATAGCTGGGGAGCAAGGTGGAGGGGATCCAGAGCCATACTCTAAGTTGGACAGACAGGACACTGCCAGGGCTAACCATGCTCCCTTCTTTTTTTTTTTTTAAGAATTTATTTATTTATTTATTTGACACAGAGAGAGATTACAAGTAGGCAGAGAGGCAGGCAGAGAGAGAGGAGGAAGCAGGCTCCCCTGCTGAGCAGAGAGCCCGATGTGGGGCTCGATCCCAGGACCCTGAGATCATGACCTGAGCCGAAGGCAGAGGCTTAGTCCACTGAGCCACCCAGGCACCCCTCCATGCTCCCTTCTGACAGCTGCTCTGGCTCAGGGGAGACTATGAAGAACATTTTGGCTCTAACCATAGAGATTCTGGTAGCAGCTGACAGAGCATCAAACAAGGGAGTGTACTTTACTGTGTGAGTCTCTCTGCCCCAATTTACTAGAATTTTCATGGTCTGTTCACCAGTAGTTCAGATCTGTAAGAGGCATGTTAAAAATACTCATGTCCACTATCCTAAACTCCGGAGAGATTCAAACTGGAACGGCACATTTTCCAAATTCCCAGACTTTTTAATAGTGTGTTATTTTATCCTTTTTACCTTAAAATATCTCTGAAATCTGCTTCCCTTTGCTTTAAAAAAAATGATGTTAAGAGGTCAATTGAATTACATGTTCCACTGTTTTATTTTACCCAAACCAATTACACTTTATGTAATATCATACAAGTCCTCCTATGTTTGTGAGAATTGAGGAAAAGTGGAGATGAAGTTAAATGAAGAGATTAAAAAAATATGAATAATGATCTAGTGATCAATGGACAGGCCTCCATACCCTTAGCTTAAACTCTTAAATATCAGTCTCTGTAGAAACATATTTTAAAAAATGCTTCCCTAAAAACATTGAGAATAAAATTCTCTAAGGATATAAAAATACAAGTAAGACATGAAAAACAATAAAAAAGTAGGTGACATCTATGCAATCCGCACTTACTTTCTTTGTTCTCCCTGCTTTCTATGTGTATATTATTTTATATAAGTGGATTGCTAAAAGTAATGGAATTAAAGTTTGTATAATATATCCTATACTTCTTTGGTTTTATATCATGTTTTCAGTTTAAAAATGGTTAAAAAAAACCCCCAAAATTGGGGTATATAAATCAGAGAAATAGCAAAAAATGTAAGTACCTGCTCCAGAATTACTGACCTCTGTTCCACGCCCTTCTGTCTGCAGGAGCTCCAGCATTGTCTCCCGACTGACCTGGATTATATAGTCATCTCTGAGCCTGGTCCCTGGGTGCTCAACACCAGGTCTCACAGGAATAAGCGAGATACTTTATACTGTGGTGGCTGGTTTTCTGATATTTCATAGGGGTAAGGTGATTGAACAAGAAATACAGACCATTAAAAAAATTTGTGCCCCTCTGTTCCTTCCCACCTAAAATGATACCTATTTTATAAATAGCAAAATGACCCCATTCAACAAACATTCCTTAGTTCTATTTCCCAATCCACATACTTTATTAGAATTGATTTTTGTGATAATTTCTTAATTTACAAAACAAATACATACCCATTCATGTCCAAGTACTTACACAGATACACACACCCGTTCCCATTAAACTCATTCGCCAGGTAAAGATTTTTGTGGAAACAGCAAAAAACCACTGATCTATATCATGTTGCCTATTGATAACTGTATTTTGCTGTCAGTATTACTGAACTTTTAATTTTTAAATAAGTGATGTCACAATAGAAACATTATATATATATAAATATGATGAATACAGGCCATGCATTCCATTGTATTAATGTATATTAATTTACTCTATCCTCTGCTAAATGACCACTTGATTTATATATAATTCTACATATCATAAAAACTTTGATATGAGTAAAATTATACAAATATAATCTATAATATCTATATATTTTTATTTTTTTAAGATTTTCTTTATTTATTTGAGAGAAAGCATGTGCAGGAGCAGTGGGGAGAGGCAGAAGGAGAAGGAGGCTCCAGCTGAGCAGGGAGCCCAATGGGGGGCTTCTGACCTGAGCAGAAGGCAGACGCTTAACCTACTGAGTCACCCAGACGCCACCATATCCATATATTTTTAAAAATAAATTCTATAAATGGTTTTTGTTTTTTTTTTAAAGATTTTATTTATTTATTTGACACAAAGAGAGAGACTACAAGTAGGCAGAGAGGCAGGCAGAGAGACAAGGAGAGGAGGAAGCAGGCTCCCCGCTGAGCAGGGAGCAGGATGCGGGCCTCGATCCCAGGACGCTGAGATCATGACCTGAGCCGAAAGCATAGGTTTTAACCCACTGAGCCACCCAGGCGCCCTATAAATGGTTTTTAAGAGCACAGAGATTGACCTCAAATAAAGGCATTTTTGGCCTTTTTACCATAGTCAGATGTTTTATGTTATCTAATTATAGGCACATTTAATGATGTATTTCGTATGCATCATGTCCTGACTTGTCTCTAAACACTTCATAACACGATACAGAAATTGAAATGAGGTAACAAGTAAAGTTCTAGAGCCTCACTGACACTAAGTTTCATTGAATCTACAGAAATTGTTCACAATAGGTTCCTGAATATAGTGCAGGGAAATCAACTTTGTCTTAAAAAGCCAGCGCTCTAAATCCTCTGACAGAACGGGATAGTGTGTTTGTGTTACAGTGACATTCAAAAACTCACAAATTTCCCAAAGACTCCGCAGATTTCTCATAGACGAGAGACTATTCAGTCCCACATCACCAAAGTAGGATCCCAATGATAATGGAGGGCAGAAGTGTTGCCATATGGGAAGTAATCCCATTTAATTATATTCGCCGGGTACTTGAACAATATTAATGTCGGTGTGAAGAAAAAGTGATTTGAAAGCCCCCGGAATTGTGCGATTCCATGAATCAAATAGAAAATAAATTTTATTTCCTTGAACTTGTGCAGCCTGGAAATTCAGGGGAATAATCTCTGTATTGTCTGTTTTCTGAGTCATAGTTTATCATGTGTGTGAGTCATTGCTATGCACTTACTAGCATACGTCGCTATGTACCCTTTAAATGCCTACTCTTGATGAATGTTACAAAAAATGTAAAAAGATCACATATATTAGATTTTGAGGCAAGTAATTTAATTGCCACAAACCTGTGAATGCAAAATTTGTGTAGACAAACCACAAAAAAGTAGGATTCACGGAGCATCTACCAGTTTATGCATCCTAATGCTTCCGGTATTTTTGTATTTCTCCTGAAACCTCATCTGGAGTCAATAGAAACATAGGTTTGCTATTTTTTTCACTTGTTTGTCTATGTTACAGCATTTCCCCTTTCTATAAAACTAGATTACCCTTCAAGCAAAAGTCAATGTGGGCGCCTGGGTGGCTCAGTGGGTTAAAGCCTCTGCTTTCAGCTCAGGTCATGATCTCAGAGTCCTGGGATCGAGGCCCGCATCGGGCTCCCTGCTCAGTGGGGAGCCTGCTTCCCCCCCCACTCTGCCTGCCTCTCTGCCTCCTTGTGATCTCTCTCCCTTTGTGAAATAAATAAATAAAATCTTTAAAAAAAAGTCAATGAGATGACTATATTTTTAATTTTTGGAAAAGTGATTTTCATGACAATTGTTAATGCATTTTTCCTATGTATTGTTATTCTCTGTATGATAATTGAAAAACAAAATACCAAATGTACTCCTCTGGGAAATATTGCTGAGACAACTCTCAAAGCTCCTAAAGAGTGGCCAATACCTTGCCATCAGAGGAACTCAAGAAAATGATGTATTTGTGTTACCTCAGAGCTTTCCTACTGTTCTCTATCTCTCTTATGCATATTTGGAGGAGGAGCAGTCGTCTGGGTCACCTTCTTCTGATTCCTTTTCATACTCATTTTTCCCCACAGGGACTTCTCTGTCTGCAGGGAGGTCAAATCTCTCAGGCTACACTCTGTTCCTAGTGGAGCCAGACTTGAACTTCATAAACATGGTCGCCCCTCCAGACTGTGTTGTCTGATCCTAGTCTCCATTAGATCTGGAGGGTGTGCGGTAATATATTGCACAAAATTGGATAATCTAAATTAATTCCCAAAGGAATTTGTTTGTTAATAGAGAGTAGCTTTCTTTAATTATGAGGGAAAAGACTAAAGGTAAAATTTAAGAAGTCAGAGAGAGACAAGCGGGGAAAAGTCTTTAACTAAAGAACTCCCTTGGTGCCACAGGTGCCCCTAAACATAGCACTACATAGGAACTGTCTACTTATAAACACTTTCCCAGGGGTGCCTGAGTGTCTCAGTCGTCAAGTGTCTGCCTTTGGCTCAGGTCATGATCCCAGGGTCCTGGTATCAAGCCCACCTGCATTGGGCTCCCTGCTTGGCAGGAAGTCTACTTCTTCCTCTCCCATCCCCCCTTCTTGTGTTCCCTCTCTCACTGTCTCTCTCTCTGTGTCAAATAAATAAATAAAAATCTTTAAAAAACAAAACAAAACAAAACAAAAAATGCCTTCCTTCAGGGGCACCTGCGTGGTTCAGTCATTTGAACACTGGACTCTTGATTTCGGCTCAGGTCATGATCTTGGGGTCATGAGATCGAGCCCCGCTTAGAGCTCTGTGCTGGGCGTGGAGCCTGCTTAAGATTCTCTCTCTCCCTCTCCCTCTGCCCCCACCTCCTCGCTCGTGTGTTCTCTCTCCCTCAAGAACAAACAAAGGAACCCTTCATCAGATAGTAGTTTTCTGGCCCTGAGTCATGGGCTGTTATGAATAAGTTCTGTGCATGATACTGGTACCAAGTTCACTAAGTCTTCCTGTTACAAGAAACAAGAAAATCAGGAGTTGTGGGTTGCTAACATCTGTATTTTATAAGCAAGCAACCCATTTTTAGTAACATATAGGGTAATTAATGAAATATTTAATAAAAGTTGCATGCTTTATTTATTTTACAGAAATATCTTGAAAACACTGTATAAAATAAACTGCCAGCGATTTTAAAAATGAATATGAAATTATGCAGTTGTGTATAATCTGATAGTAAATATCTTTAATTTTAGAATTAATTTTGAAGTTCTGTGTGTTTATTATTTTTAAAAAAACTAGTGACTTTTAAGAAATAAAAACAGACCTGTACCCCTGGGGCAAAGAATAGAAAAAAATAAAAATAAATAAATGACACATACAGGAAAAAGAGAAAAAAAAAAGAAATAAAAACATCCCTGCACACGTGACCTAGAACAAAACACGAACATAACAGCATTTCAGAGACTATCAGCCCTAACACAAACTGATGTCCAATATGATAGTTTAGTTTTTTTTCAATATATTGAAGTGAAACCATTTGGTTTGTATCCTTGTATGTCTTACACTCATTGTTAGGCATATGATTCCCTTATGCTGTTGCAACTGGTGATAATTTATTAACTCTCTCTTTACTGTGTGGTATCCCAATGGACAAACATACCCTATGTGATTGTCCCTTTCCAAATAATGCTACTATGATCATTTTTGTACAAGCTTTGGATGTCCATAGTCACTCATTTGTATTGGATGTAGAGGTAGGGATAGAATTTTGGGGCCAGCTCTTGCAGATCCTGTCACACAGTTTTCCAAGATTGTGCCTCAATTCTGATCTCTGCTGTCAGTATGTGAGACCTATAATTGTCCCACATCCACGCAAGTACCTGTTGGTAATATTGTGAATCATTTTCATTTTGGCCATTCTCTGGGTGGGTCAAGATACACCACTGAGGTTTTAATTTTTATCTACCTGAATACTAATAATGTTGTACCACCATTTCTGTGAAGTGTCTGTTAGATCCTCAATGTGGAATAGGAGGTCAGGAAAGAAGCTGTGTTGACAAAGACTCAGCCTTCTACTGCTCCCACTTTCAAGCCAATATCATTGCCATTCAGGTCCAATCAGCCTCGAGACACAATGCTATTCTTTTGTAGGAAGAGGAAGCCACTGCTTTGGTTTGTTTGCTTAACTTTATTTTTTTTTAAGATTATTTATTTATTTATTTGACAGAGATCACAAGTAGGCAGAAAGGCAGGCAGAGAGAGAGGAGGAAGCAGGCTCCCTATTGAGCAGGGAGCCCGATGCGGGCCTCGATCCCAGGACCCTGAGATCATGACCTGGGCCAAAGGCAGAGGCTTTAACCCACTGAGTCATCCAGGCGCTCCTTGCTTACCTTTATTTTGATATTTCCAATAGTGGGGACAGTTTTACACTGCAGTAGCATCACAGGTGTAGGGAGATGGATTATGGCAAGTGGAAAAGGGCCTTAGAGATCATCTAATGAGGGATCCTCTTTTACAGAGTGGGGGTGAGGTCCAGTGAGGAAGAGTGAGTTGTTAAACACCACAGTGATTTCAAGGTGTATTTAGTGCCAGGTGCAGAGCATATTTCTGGAGAGGAATGTCCAAGAGGTTTAAAGTTGCTGCCTCTGGCTTTCACACATGTTTGGGTCATTGAGTTTTAGCTCTGTTGTATTCTAATACATGGTGCTAGACAGCCTATCACTAGTAGGCATCTATCTGCTCACTAGGTTGTACAAATGCCCAAATCTACCATCACTATGTCATTTTTATCATTAGGGATTCCAGGGCAAGGCTGAAGGAAGGGAGTCAAGATACATAAACATGCCTATTAGATCAATAGTCACTTATAATACTGGATAGGGTGCCTGGGTGACTCCGTTGGTTAGGAGACTGCTTTCGGCTCAGGTCATGATCTCGGGGTCCCAGGATGGAGTCTCGCATCGGGCTCCCTGCTCAGCTGGGGAGCCTGCTTCTCCCTCTTCCACTTTTCCTGCTTGTGCTCTCTCTCTCTCTCTCTCTCTGTCAAATAAGTTAAATAATAATAATAATAATAATAATAATAATAATAATAATAATAATAATGCTCTCATCAGTCCTGGTGACTATGTGAGAACCCTGTGATGTAGCCACACAGAAGATGGAAGGGAACTGGTGAGGAAGGAAGTCATTGAGCCAGAATAGACCAAAGCCTTTTAATGTTTTTCCTATTTCTGTAGAATCCCATATGGAAGGGTTAGTTCAGGCCATCTGGCCCTAGTTCCTATTTAAGTCATGAGTCTACTCGTCAACATTCCCAGTGAGTGATTTTTTACTCTCTAATTACATAAATCAGGGAGATGAAGCCTACAGTTAATTAGATTGGTTTCTTCCATTTTTAGACATACATTCGTGGAGCTTAAGATATCTCATTTAATTGGTTTATGATTTCCTTCTCAGCAGTTCAGGCTCATTAGATGTGATTCAAGAGACCACTATGCAGATCAAATCAGTCTTTACATGATATTACTGTCATATGTCATATGGAAGGATGATGGCATATTTACAACTAATTATTGAATTAGAAGCCTCTGATCCACTGGTTGGTTTAAATTTTAATACATTTAATACATTTCAAAAAATGTCTTTTGCTATGTTGCTTCTCATAAGAAAGATTAACAAAAGAGTATTGATAAATTGGGAAAATATGGTACAAGTGGAAACTCTTAAAACTTTTTTTTCCCAAAAGAAAACTTCCCCATAGATTTTTTTTTTCATCACCACATTTTCCCCACAATCTGTCATAGTTTCCCACAAATGCCATCTTCAAAAGCAGAGGAGACTTTTGAGGTTTGCTTCTGAAATTCTTTCACCAAGGACAATTATAATTACTTAAGGGGTACTATCTGATAGAGACTTAAGAATGTCATTTAGTCTTCCATGGTCCTGCAAACACAGTCATATCCATGTTTTCTCAAAAAGCTGCTTCCAGTGGTTGACATAAGAAAACTTGAACAGAGCCAAATGAAGAAGGGCACATCCAGAAAGTACACAGATGATTTTTTTTACTTCCCATGTAATTAATATAAGTATTTTTATAGGTTTACTTTAGTATCTGCAACCATTTTTACGCATTTTCTTGAGAGCTATTAAATACAGATATACAAGGCACATATCATGTGTTCATTTAATTATGTTTTGACAAATATCTAATGAACATTCAACAATGTTATCAAGGGTGTGGTTTTTATTACCTATTTGTTTTTCCACTTTGTGCCCCAGACATGATAAAGGAATCAGACTGATAAGAACTCAACCTGCAGCAAAGAATGTTCATGGTCTTACACTGGAGACAATAGTCAAATCACCTGAGCCATAGGTACAGTGATGCCTTAAACCATGAAGAGGAGCATTTAACCAGATTAAGAAGACAGAAGAAGGAAGAGTCAAGTGGAAGTGACGGAGTTGAACTTCAGCCCAAGATGGACTTTATCAGGACACTCCACTTTGCACTTTTATCCTTCTCTTCTTGGATTTCTTCTTCTTGGGAGCAGAATACACCACCCCAAAATATACCACTTTGGCTATTGATTATATTATTTTTTTAATTAATTTATTTATTTTTAGAGAGAGAGTGTGCATGCACAAAGGGGGGTGGTATGGGCAGAGGGAGAGGAAGAGAAGCAGACTCCCTCCTGAGCATGGAGCTGTCTTGGGGCTTGATTCCATGACCCTGAGATCATGACCTGAGTGGAAACCAAGAGTTGGGTGCTTAACAAACTGACCCACCCAGGCACCCCGGCCATTCATTATTTAAAATCAAAGTTACTTAAGGAATAGCAGGTGCAAAAAGGACACTGTGAGCCTCTCTTGTCTTTCTGAAAGCAGGAAATAAGTTCCCTATGTGAAAGGTACTCTCCTTGCACCAGGAGAAGGAGAGACCTCCTCATCACCAAAGAGGGAATTGAATGCTCAGAAGGCTGTATAAACAAATTCTTTTACTTCTTTACTACCCCAAGACCAAACTTCTTTGTCATGTCAATTCTTCACAAATGTATTGTTTCTTTGTCTAAAAATTATAGCTGATACTTTATTTGGCCACTTCGTTGAGTTTCATATTTTTATGAGATTCTGTACATATGAAGTTGAATTTTTTTCTCCTGTTAATCTATCTTATATCAATTTAATTGTTAGATTAGCCAAGAACCAGGAAAGGAAGAAAGGGAAAATTTTGTTTCCTTACAATTACATGACCTCTAAGAAGACATTGTCCAATCTACCTCGGGATCTGTAATTCCAGCCTCTCCATCCGGATTTCTTTTTTCTCCCCATCCCCATTGTACCCCTCTTCACCATTATCACCTCTTTGTATCACCCCATTGTATCACCTCTTCACCATTTCCTTCTTCACCTCCTCACCTGTTTCACCTGAAACAGAATTTCAGGGAAACTTTTCTTCTCTGCACTTTACAGGTAGACATTTTGTTTGAATTCAGAGTTTCTAGCTTTGCGCAGTGGCAGTATCGTAGCCAATGAGGTTTATCCGAGGCACGATTATTGCTAATTGAATTCAGCGTTTCTTACCTTTTCACTTCAGGGAGATTTAGAGGTTATCGTGAATATTTATAAGATTATTTAATTAATTTTACTTATTTTTATTACATTATTGAATTCACTAGAATATAAACTACTGGAATCACCATGAAAAACAAGACACCTATAGTGCAAAAGATGTATACTAAACACTTATAGTTCTTAGAATAATTAAATTAATGCATAAAATAAAAACAAATGCAAACTTAACACAGTAAGGTGAAGACTGGAAAAGGTGCCAAATATTAAGTGAGAATTATTTAAAATGGAAACATACAAATGAATATAGCATATTTAGGAAACTCTAAATATTGGTATGTTATAGGAGCATAGTAAAATACTTACTGTATTAATTAATGTATTTAAGACAACTTAATAGTATAGTATAATAGAGTGATATAATAGAAGATATGAAATCAGAAGAGTATGTTTGTGTGTATTTGTATATAAATATATATTTATTTATACTATATGACTACTTACTTAAATTCAAATTTTATTTTTCAGTTTTTCCACCATCTCTTTCACATTCTTGTTCCATACGTTATAAATCAGAGAATTTAACATGGGACTCACATGAGTATAAAACGAAGAGTTCATTTTGTCTTAATCTAAGGAGGAGGAAGAATTTGGCCAGGAATATATGAAAAGCATATTTCCCCAGAAGATTGCCACAGCTCCTAGGTGGGAGGTGCAGATAGAGAAAGCTTTGAACCTCCTCTCAGCAGAGTGAATCTTCAATGCTGACAAGATAGTAAGAGTCAAGAACTCCTAAAATGGTGCTCAGTTCAATGAAGACAAAAATGTTAAAAATAATGAAGTCATTGACCTGTATGTCTAAGCATGACAGCAATAGAGCAGAGAGATATCACAGAAGAAATGATGAATCATATGACATACAGAAACATAAGTGGAATGTTAATGTCAGGGGTATCAAAGCATCTGACATTCCCACCATGTAAATCCTGGCCATGAGCAGGGAGCACAAGAGGTGGCCAATGACTTTGTACCAATCAAAGACCATTGCCACTGCAGTAGACACTTAGAATCTGCAGGTATGGAAGATGGAGAATTGCAGAGCACAGCCAGTGATGGAAATTGATTTGATTTTGGCAAATACATCCAGCAGCATCTTGGATCCAATTGGTGTGCTGTAGCAGAGATCACAGAAGGAGAGGTGGGTGAGGAAAAAGTATTAGTGTGTGAGAATGGGAATCCATTCTAATTATAATGAACATTCCAAGATCTGCCAGGAAATTAATAAATGCCTAGAGACATGGTACAGGGGTTCCAAGGGGAGTGAGAAATACAGACTTCCCATATGGAGTAAGTCAGAGGGATGAAAGGTACAGCACAGGGAATATGGTCAATGGAACTGCAAGAGCATTGTATGATGACAGATGGTAGCTATCCTTATGGTGAGCATAGCCTTAAAGTATGGACTTGTAGTACCATGTTATACATCACCACGTTGTACACCTGAAACTAATGTAATATTGTGTGTCAACACAATATATTGATTCAAGTATTAAAAAAGTATAAGTAATGTAGTGGCTCCAAAGTTGGGCAATGTGGCAATGTTGGGGGTACTGACTATAGTAGCCATGTTCTGTGTGGTACTTTATAATATGTGAATCATTGCAGGATGTTAATGTAGGGGCCACGGCAGGCCACCCCAAATATGCCACTTTGGCATATTGATTAATTATTTAAGAGATAGCCTGTGCAAGGAGAGCAATCCAACTCTCTTCTGTCCCCCTGAAAACAGGAACTAAATCTCCCATGCAAAAGGTACCCTCCTTGTACCAGGAGGTGGAGACACATCCTTATCAGCAGTTATAGGAAATTCAGAGCCTAGAAGGCTCTATAAACAACCTCGTTACATCTTACTAATTTACTACCACAGACCAAATTCTGTTTAGAATTGCTTACTTAAATGAAGCTTGCAAAGCTGTTTTCTTTGTCCTGCCAAATCCTTATAGATTTATTGTCCCATTATATAAATAATATAAAAGCTGCCTGCCTTGGTCATTTCTGTAGATCTCAATTTCATTACTGGGCCACTATGAGCACATAATAAAATTTTGTGGGTTTTTGTTTTGTTTTATTTTGATTTTTGGTTTTTTGGGGTTTTTTTCACTCCTGTTAATCTGTCATGTCAATTTCATTCCTAATTCAGCAGGAAGACCTTGAAGGGTGGAAGGAAGTTTCTTTCATTCACTGACAAACACTAATGTCTATGTGTCATTAAAGCCTACAGTTGCCTGCAATATACAGTGATGTATACAAGTAATATGCAGGAATCTGCTCTTTGTGTTGCCTACTGCAGTTGATTAATTTCCTTCAAATGAATCAAGTAAATGCCAGATCTGTGTATTCAAAAGATAATTTATGAAGCTACAAGCATAACCAGTGTATGGGCACAAATATTCCAGGTAATTTTTTTCAGAGTCCTCACTGGGGACTAGACAGGGGCATACTGTTTTTTCATGGTTCCTGTAAATCTAGACCACATCATAGGTTAAAATCTTTAAAATAAAGCATTCTTAATGTGAGAAAAATGGCTTTTAACGATACATTTCAACAGCCTTTTCATTTATTACTATACAAACATGCTGAATGCCTTAGGAAATATTGAGTCTAAGCTCAAACTAAGTAATTGTAATAATTTGCCACCCATTCAACTGAAGACACTGAAGCATTTGTGGTACCCTAGAACTTTATTACCATTATTTACTTCTCTGCTTCATATTAAAGTAATGATATTTATCCTTGGTCACTTTATATGATGCCTTTCCAAACTCATTTTCACATCAAGTGGTTCTCTGTCTCTAGGGATAATAAACCTCTCTAGGTTATGCTCTGTTTAAATAGAATCTAAATTCACCTCCCTAAATTTGGCTGTCTCATAGACCATTTAGTCTAACTTCCCTTTAAACTTTTCCATTAAAATCTGAGTCTTAGTGATTATATTATTATTAAAAATTGAATAACATCTCAAAGGATTTGTTTTTAATTGAAGATGAGTTGCTTAAATAATGAAAGAAAATGACTTCGTTGCAATGTAAGACACCAGAGACAAGCAAGTGAGAAAATAAAGTGTATCTAAATGGCTTCTCTGGTGTCACTGTAATCAATGTAGGCAATGATCTACTTACAAAGTCCCTCCTATAGAAAGTAGTTGTGCAGCTGAGTGATGAGCCTCTGGGAGTAAGTTCAGTGCATGTTAATGATACCAAGGAAAACTAGGTTTCCTAAGTGTCCTTATTGCTGAAAACAATATCAGAAGGGCTTACAGGTTAAGTAAGACATATTTGCCTTAATAAAAAGACGGCAATTTTTAATAAGAAAAGTCACAGTTGTTTATTGACATAGTCTATGAAATTTGCAGCATGGATTTTACAAAGTATATATTGAACTTTATTGTCTACGTGACCTTTCTGGAGATAAAAGTTTATAATAATAAAATTTTGAAGTCTCCTACAAGCAAATGGTGAAGGGACTCTGCTTTTGGAAAAATCTTTGATATTTAAAACTTGTATAGAAAACACTTAAATGATAAGTATACTGCTGGATAAATAAAAACAAAACAAAACAAAAAACCTGTAGCCAGGACACTGACCAAGAAACAAACAGAAATCGACCAGAATGACCAAAGCCTTCCACTTGCTACTTCCTAAGTTACTAGTTTCTTATCTACAAGGAGTATTTACTTTCTTACCTTTTATCACAACAGATTAGTTTCATATTTTTTGAGCCATGCATAAGTAGAAGCCTGCTTCCTGTACTGTGTTATTCAACAACATGCTTGTGTAACCCAGTACATTCATTCTCACTGTTGTATAGTATTCTTCTATACAGATACAGTATCCATTGATCTGTCTACTTTAATGTGGATAGCAGTTGAGTTATCTTCCCTTTTTCTAATCCTAATAACGTTGGTGTGAACATTCTTGCACATGTCTTCTAGTACAGATATTCATTTATTTATCTTGGGTATAAAACCAGGAATAAGAAATGTGAGTGTCTGTGTGTGTGTGTGTCTGTGTGTGTGAAAAAATTTAGATCTACCTAATTTTACCATACAACTTTCCAGAACAGTATGCCAATCTACACTTCCACTATCCCATTTTCAGTTAGTGAACCCTGTGTGTGTTTCACATAATATTGTCTGCCATTTTAATTTTAGCTATTCTGTAAAGTATATGATTTTCCTGATGACTAACAAAGCTAGATATTCACTTTTATGAGATGTCTCTTAAAGTCAAAATGAAGAATAGAAAGTTAGCCGAATGGGTCCACCGTCATGGTATGGGGGATCCTGCAGTCAGTGCTATCTGTCTGTCATCATTGCCAATGACATTTCAGGTCAAATTGGCCTGGGATTGTAATGTAGTCCCATCCATCTGTTATATTTCCAGTCTCCTCAAAGATAGAAGTGGCTTTATGCATTATCCATTTACAGAATTATATCAGTATGGGTACTGAATGTGGTATCTAGAATCACAATAAGGATTATTCAGTTTAAAACTTTTTTTGATAGAATGGAAACTGAGGCCCAAAGAAGAAAAATGATTTATTGAAGGTCTCAATGACTATAACTTGACAGTAGAGATTCAGATCCAATTTTTCTGTCATTGCTTTTCCAGCACACAGCATGTTTAGAGTTCAAGCAAAAGTTGCTTCTTCTTAAGAAAGAGCTACACAATTACCAGTTTGTGAGAATTGTTGCTGTTTTGATTTTACAAGTTTTCCTAACCAGCTTTTCCCCAGTATGGGGCTCGCTGCTTGTATCACTGTACATATTTCCTAATCTTTTGTCACTATAATGGTGATATGCCTGGTCAGAATAAGAAACTCTTAAGAAGAAACAGATCTATAATATTAACTCATTACATATAGGCGTTGATAATGTCTTGAGCTATAATTGCCACCATTGGAAGTGGGTATACTATGAAAAGCATGTAAATTATGGATAAAGAGAGTCTAGGAAATGGTTAGGTTTGAACTAGATAATATGAAATAAAGTATTTTGATACTAGCATTCCCTGACTTTCTATGGAAAATAAAGATATAAATCTCCTGCAGGTCATTAGCCCAAGCCCCTACATCAATCATTAATTCCCTAAAGTGTATGCTAAGTGATTATTCATTCTCCGCTATTATAAATTTAAGCATAGGGGTCTCATAGACTTTGCAAATGAGTCAAATCCCATTTTAGATACTCTTATTGAACTTAAAATATGTCATTTAATAGATAAAAAATTTCTTTCTCTAATTCACACATTAGATTTAGATTTGCTTATAGGAACCAAGATGCAGACCGAATACATTACAGTTGTCCGTGGGAGAGCGGTGTGCTAGTAGATGACATGTTTATGCTTCTGAGATTGACACCCATCTGTGCTTGGGCTTCAGACTGATTCGAATGTATGTCAGCCATACTACTCTTCAAGATAATTCCTAATTCATAGATAATATTTTTAAAAAATGGGGTAATTGAGGAGAGATTATAACTAAAACATAGCATCCCCTGTTCCTTTTGTTTGGTTGGTTTACCTTTATACCTCCCCTTACCATGTCTCAGAATCCCAGAAAAAAATATCATCCTGGACAACAGAAGGAGTCTCATCGTCCTACGTGGGCTTTACTGGCAACCTGAAAGGTTCTCACCAAAGACTTTTACAATGGCACCTAGGAAACCCTAGACACTGAATGACTTTTAGTTTGTGGAATTGTAGCAAACCTTTAAGAGTGCCCCTGATTCTGGTAGGGTCTTTCAAATACTTGTCTTTGATCCTGCTTACTAAACAAGTCACTGCCATGATTTGATCACCAGCAAACTGGAGCAGAGAGCCAAGATAAGTTGCAAATATGTTCTAAACACCTGGATAAGAGCTCTTTGGTTTAATTATTTTCCAAATAATTTGTATGTCTTTAACTTTCCCTTACGTTAGCATCCACAACCATTTTATGTGCTTACATATATGATACAAAAAATGTATTTAAGACACATACTTGACCTCAGTGATTTTTTCTTTTGCCTCCTAGGAATAAACATTCAATAACTTGTTTTTGGTTTCTTTCTTCCTTTCATTATCCAGATCCTATGGTGGTGCTTGAGTAAAGAGATAAAAATGCACCGTCCTTAAGCTCTGAGTATTCATTTCCCCACATTGCAGGAAATTATTTAGGAAACAGTCATGGATTCAACAATGCTCACAGACAGGGTGCTGTGTGAACCAAGTTTAACAAGTGCTGGAGGGAAGGAAAACCAGTGGAGGAAGTGAATGAGTCATGAATTGCAGAACTGTAATCCAACCACACTGGTTGTCTTTAAATTCCATGGAAATGACATGGTCTTGTCCCGCTGAGGACACTCTAGTTGCTGATCCCTCAGCATAGAATGCTTTCTCTACCTACACCTATCTCTCAGCTGATCCCTACTTATCTGACAGATCCTAGATTATCTCCAGTACCAGAAGCACTTTTCAACATTCTTCATTATATTTGAACATTGTGCATGGTTTCACAGTGCTCAGTCTTTTTACTTTATGGCATAATTTCACTTATTATAAATAATTTGAATGATTAATATCTGTCACTTCCATTAGATGATGAGATCCATTATTGTAAAACTACTGGATTCACTATAAAATACAAGTAGAACAGGTACTGAGAAAACTCAATAACATTTAGAAAATTCATTTCATGCACTAATGAAAGATGGAGGAAACAATTACTAGGCAAACTAGTAGTCCAGAAATTTTCAATTAAAGAGTACCAATATAGAGTCAAGACATAAAATGGACCACAGAGTACTTAGGGAATGACACATTTGGGTATGGTTGGAGCAGATTATAAATATTTCTAGAATCACACCATATCAGTCAAAACAATTTTAATTTTTATAAATTATACTGTAAGATTGAGAGAAAATACGCACATGTAAGTTTTCAATGAAACCACTTTTTACTTTTAAGGTTTTTCAGGGTGTCTTTCGCATCTTTGTTCTGGAGGCTATAAATCAGAGGGTTTAGCATGGGGATCACAAGGGAGTAAAATAATGAGGTCATTTTGTCTTGATCAAGAGAGTAGGAAGAACTCGGCCGGAAATACATAAAGAGCAGAGTTCCCTGGAAAATCGCAACAGCAGTTAAGTGGGAGGTGCAGGTGGAGAAAGTCTTGAACCTCCCCTCAGCAGAGTGGATCTTTTATCACTGCTAGGATGATATAGCAGTAAGACACAAATAGCCCTGAAAGGGTAATCAGTTCAATGAAGCCAAAAATGGTGAATATCACTAACTCATTAACCTGTGTGTCTGAGCAAGACAACACAAGAAGAGGTAGCACATCACAGAAGAAATGGTTAATCACATTAGACCCACAGAAACATAACTGGAATGTTAATATCGTATTTACTGAAGCATCCACAATTCCCACCATGTAAACCGCCACCATGAGCAAGGAGCACGTTCTGCTGGACATGCTGACTGTATAGAGCAAGGGGCTGCTAATGGCTTTGTATCGATCAAAGGCCATCACTGCCAGTAGCAGACACTCAGAATCTGCAAAAGTACAGATGATCAAGAGTTGCAGAGCACAGCCATAAGAAGGGAATTGACTTGTTCTTGGCAAGGAAGCCTACCAGCATCCTGGGTCCCACTGCTGTAGAATAACAGAGGTCACTGAAGGAGAGGTGGCTGAGGAAGACATACATGGGTGTGTGAAGGTGGGAATCCATTCTAATTAAAATGATCATCCCGAGGTTTGCAACAAGAATGATAAGATAGACAATGAGAAATGTGATAAACAGAGTCATTTTAACTCCAGGGTCATTGCTAATTCCCAAGAGAAGGAATTCATTCACAGAAGAGCAATTTTTTCCATCCATTCTTCTTGATTCTTCTAAAATGCTACGGACATGATCAAGGAGTGGTATATCAAGATTTTAACTCTTCTTGACATTCATAAAAATATATCTATATGTCAGAAAGGATTTATTTCAGAAAATAGTCTGGACAAATTTCACTGTTATATTATTGACGAAGTTAGAGTGTTTGGGATAAAATTTTGAGAAAATTTGATTCTAAATTTGGAGATCACCTACAAGATATATGACTTGTGTGCAACTTCTCTGCTTTATATCAGTGGTCAGTCATGAATAAAGACAGCGCGGTCAAATATAATATGAAAGTTACAGCTAAATTAAAGACAAAGCTGAATATACACCCTTATATCTGAAAAATAAATATCCAATTAAGTATGAAAGTGAATACTCTTCCTGCGTTCCTCAAAAATCAAGATTTATTTAAGATTGTATTGAATTTGGAAATAGTAATCATATCTCTGATTTAAAAATATTGAGCAATACAATGATTTTCACTGCTTTGCCACATCATTATTACTTACACTCAGGAGTGGTCTGCTGCCAAAAGTCATGTCTCTTGACCAGCAAAGGAGAAAGGCTAGAAACAAATGAAAACAACTTAACATATACAATTCCATCCCTTTGGATGTTAAACCTAAGTTTTTCATCAAAAATAAGAGATGGGAGGTATGCCTTGATAGTGCAGTTGGTTAGTCTTTTGACTCTTGGTTTCAGCTCAGGTCATGATCACAAGGTGGTGGGATCAAGCCCCAAATCAGGCTCTGCACTCAGCAGGCAGTTTGCTTAAGATTCTCTCCCCCTTTCCCTTTCCCTTTTCCCCTGCTCTCTCTCCCGCTCTCTCTNCGAAGTTAGAGTGTTTGGGATAAAATTTTGAGAAAGTTTGATTCTAAATTTGGAGATCACCTACAAGATATATGACTTGTGTGCAACTTCTCTGCTTTATATCAGTGGTCAGTCATGAATAAAGACAGCGCGGTCAAATATAATATGAAAGTTACAGCTAAATTAAAGACAAAGCTGAATATACACCCTTATATCTGAAAAATAAATATCCAATTAAGTATGAAAGTGAATACTCTTACTGCGTTCCTCAAAAATCAAGATTTATTTAAGATTGTATTGAATTTGGAAATAGTAATCATATCTCTGATTTAAAAATATTGAGCAATACAATGATTTTCACTGCTTTGCCACATCATTATTACTTACACTCAGGAGTGGTCTGCTGCCAAAAGTCATGTCTCTTGACCAGCAAAGGAGAAAGGCTAGAAACAAATGAAAACAACCTAACATATACAATTCCATCCCTTTGGATGTTAAACCTAAGTTTTTCATCAAAAATAAGAGATGGGAGGTATGCCTTGATAGTGCAGTTGGTTAGTCTTTTGACTCTTGGTTTCAGCTCAGGTCATGATCACAAGGTGGTGGGATCAAGCCCCAAATCAGGCTCTGCACTCAGCAGGCAGTTTGCTTAAGATTCTCTCCCCCTTTCCCTTTCCCTTTTCCCCTGCTCTCTCTCCCGCTCTCTCTCAAATAAATAAATAAATAAATCTTTAAAAAAATAAAGATGGGTAACAAGAAATATATATATTTGATATATATAGGCTTCTATTGTGTGTGTGTATATATATACATATATATATGTTAAATATGCATGCACCTGTCTTTCTGTTGTTAGATGACAATTGGAATATAAGGGATGGCCTCAGTTTGTTTCAGACTGGCATAAGTATCGTATGTGATTCATATGGGGCTGAATTTATACAAATTGGTATTTGTGTTGTGATATCTCAATTATTTTTGGTTTAAAAACTAGAAAAAATCTTAAAATTGCATATACCCTTTCTCATGATTAAATAGTTTTTCTTCTTTACTTTGGTTTAGGTATAAGTAAAACTATAAATTCACTAATGAAAATTACTCCAAAACACCATATTTTATAAGAAATACATATTTTGCCACTAGATTGCAGGTTATTACCCAAAAGAAATAAAAAAATACTCATTTACAATTTTCTGTATATTTGATTCTTCCCTCTTTCCAATGGAAGGTTTTTTATTCATCATTCTTTAAATTCGGTGACTTGAAAACCTACCTGTGATAAGCAAGGCTTTCTAAGCTTGCCCCTGGTAGCTGAACACCACAGACAAATTGCATTTTGTTTTTTTTAGTGTCATTTGGGACTGAAGTCTCTCAAGCCTCTGCCCTCACATTTCTGTAGTATACAAACATGTGATTAATTAGATTTCTAGCTCTGTATTTTCCCCTGTGACTATTGCAATAATTTTAGTAAAGGCTGAATTTAAATTCTTTGCATTTGCATCACATGAATCATCTTTAGGAAGGTAAAATGATATTATAGAACGAGTCATTGCTATCCTTAGTCCATAACGTTTTCCTCCAGACTTCTAATGAAATTTAATCAGACCCTTTATTTAATTGTTTTTATCTCAATTATTATTCATTTTAATTTATTAAATTCATAAATTTATTAAATAAATATTTATAAATCATTATTTATTATTAACTTTTTTGATTCTGGTTCTTTCACTTCAGAAATAATCTCTTCCCCCTTCCCACTTAGAAGTATAACCATTGTTTAACAGTTACATTTAATACTTTGTTTTCATGAATCACATTTGATGTCATTCTTACAACCATGTTATCCAACAGGATTTGAATTAATTTATGACTATAACATCCATATGTTTAGCACACTTTTTCTTGAATTATTTTTATTTCATTTAGGCATGTGTCTTTTACTACACAGTAAGCTCTTTAGAAATCATAGCTGGCCTTGGCTAATTTCTGTATATCCTGCAGCCCTAGCACCAAGACTGGTACAAGTAATGTCTAATTTGATATTAGTTGGTAAATATTTTAAGTGATTGGATGAATTGGTGACAGAGAGAAGAGGAAATAAAGAAGTTTTTTTTTTGTTTGTTTGTCTTTTTGTTTTAAGATTTTATTTATTTATTTGACAGAGAGAGATCACAAGTAGGCAGAGAGAGAGAGAGGAGGAAGCAGGCTCCCCGCTGAGCAGAGAGCCCGATGCTGGCCTCGATCCCAGGACCCTGAGATCATGACCTGAGCCGAAGGCAGAGGCTTTAACCCACTGAGCCACCCAGGTGCCCATAAAGAAGTTTTGTAAACTATTTCAACTCAGATAGATCATACATGCATTTGTATATGGAGGAGGCTTTAGGGAACACCCTGTTTCTATTTTTCTTTTAATTTGTTTTTATTCATTTCAATTTTTACAAAGTTAAGAAGTATTGGAATGTAATTTTGTGTCCTCTCTAAATAGTGGTAAAGTAGCCATCCTACCTAAAGCGATCTACATATTCAATGCAATTCCTATCAAAATTCCAGTGGTGATTATCATTGTAATAGAAAAACCCATCTTAAAGTTTGTATTTCGAAACAAACAAAAAAAGACCTTAAAAATCCAAAGCAATCTTGAGAAAACAGAACAAAACTGGAGAACAAAACACTTCCTGATTTCCAACTGACAACGTTAATTCTTCCAACGTATGAGCATGGAATATCTTTCCATTCATTTGTGTCTTCTTCAACTTCCTTTATCAATATCTTATACTTTTTAGTGTACAGCTTTCACCTCCTTAAATAAATTTGTACCTATTTTATTTTTTTATGTTACTGTAAATGGCATTGTTTTTTTTAAAATTTGTCTATCTAACAGATCATTGTTATCACATAAAAAAGCAAGGAATTTTTTGTTTGTTGATTTTATATGCACCAACTTTACTGATTTTTTTGTTGGTTCTGTTTTTTTCCTGGAGTCTTTAGGTTCCTCTGCAAATAGAGACAATGGATTTCCTTTCCAATTTGGATACTTTTCTTTCTTTTCCTCCTTAACTGTGGTTAGGGTTTTCAGTACTGTTTTGAATAAAAGTGGCAAAGGTGGGCGTCCTTATCTTGTTCTTCATGTGAGAGGGAAAGTTTCACCTTTGCACTGTTGAGTGTGATGTTAGCTGTGGGCTTGTTATATGTGATCTGTATTAATGCTGAGGTAATTTCCCTTTCTACCCAGTCTACTGAAACTTCTATCATAAAAGGATATTGAATTTTGTCAATTATGTTTGATGCATCTATTGAGATGATCATATGATTTTTATCTCTTGTTTTGTTCGTGTAGTATAATATATTGAGAGATTTAGGAATGTTGGACCATCCTTGCATCCCTGGACTAAATCACAATTGATTATGGATTATGACTCTTTTTATTCACTGTTGAATTTGGCTTGTGATTATACTGTGGCAAATTTTGCATCTATGTCCATCAGGGATATCAGCCTTTAATATTCTTGCAGTGTCCTTGTTTGGTGCTGGTATTAGGGTAGTGCTGCTTTCATAAAATGAGTTTGGAAATATTACTTCTTCTAATTTCTGGAAGAATTTGAAAAGAACTATTTATTACATCTTAAAGTGTTTGGTAAAATTCACCAATGAAGACATCTTGGTCCTGAATTTTCCTTTTGAGGAGGGTTTAGATTACTGATTTAATCTCCTTAATAGCAATTGGTCTATTCAAATTTTCTATTTTTCCATAATTCAGTCAGGGTCAGTTTTATGTCCTAGAAACTTATCTGTATCTTCTAGGATGTCCAAATTATTGGCATATAATTATTCATAGTAGCCTCTTATGATTCTTTATATGTGTGTGCTATTGAATGAAATGTATCTTCTTTCAGTTATAATAATATTTATTTGAGTCTTCTCTCTTTTTTCTTGGTAAGTCTAGCTAAAGATTTGTTTGTTTTATTTATCTTTCCAGAAAACCAGCTCTTAGTTTGATTGATCTTATTTACTTTTTTTGTAGTGTCTCTTTCACTTCTTTCAACAATGATCTTTGTTAGTTCCTTTCTTGTACTAACTTTGGACTTTGTTTTTCTTTCCCAGTTCCTTG
The DNA here is from genome assembly GCA_002007465.1 of Ailurus styani. Classification (NCBI taxonomy): domain Eukaryota; kingdom Metazoa; phylum Chordata; class Mammalia; order Carnivora; family Ailuridae; genus Ailurus; species Ailurus styani. Next base: position 272,197 of record LNAC01001195.1, on the reverse strand, counting down.
ATGCATAAAGTTAGGCTTTTTATTTAAGATCTTTGTGGGTTTTTTCTTAATGGTAACATTTATCACTATAATTTCCCATTTAGGACTGCTTTTGCTTCATTGCCTAACTTTTGATATGTTGTTTCCAATTTTGTCTCATGACATTTTTTGAGGTGTTTCTTGGCTTTCTCTTTAAACTGTTTGTTCAAGAACATGTTGTTTAATCTCTCTATATTTGTGAATTTTCCAGTTTTTGTCTTCTTTTTGATTTCTAGTTTTATAACATTGTTTGGAAAAGATACTTGAAATGATTTTAAAATTCTGTGGCATTGTTGAATGGAAACAATTTTGGCTTCAGAGTCAGGTGATCTGGGAACACATTCCTCAGGTGGCAGTTGCAAAATTGGGTGCAAACATGTGTACAAACTTTTTTCTAGGAGATAGGGTGACTTGGGGTCAGCAGGAGAGACAGAGTGGGGCGCATGTCCACAGGCTTCTCTGGTGTCTAGTGAGGATCCCGATCAGCTCCTAGAAGCAGGCAAAAGCAGAAGCTTGACCCTCAGGCGTCTCAATTGTACAAACAGACCCTCGTCGGGCAAAGACTGAGAGATGGGCTTTCCTGCTATCTCTGCTCTGAGCCCTGGTATCATAGCTATAGCTCCTATTTTATTTGTTATAACCTTATGAGTCTTGAGATGTAAAACTCATTGGTCCTTGGAGTGAGGGAATTTGGAGGTCTACCCTTTTAGTGGGACAATTAAACGTTGGGAGAGGGGCGCCTCAGTGTCTCAGTGGGTTAAAGCCTCTACCTTGGGCTCAGGTCATGATCTCAGGGTCCTGGGATCGAACCCCACATCAGGCTGCCTGCTCAGCAGGAAGACTTCTTCCTCCTCTTTCTGCCTGCCTCTATGCCTACTTGTGATCTCTCTCTCTCTCTCTCTGTCAAATAAAAAAAAATCTAAAAAAATAAATAAATAAAAATAAATAAATGTTGGGAGACTAGATGTGGGGCATCACTCCTCATGGAGAAGCTGCAAGCCAGGGGATCCCTCCCCACTGTAAGTCCCTGTGCCAAAGGTGGGGTCTATGATAAAGTTGTGTCTCAGCTTTCCCTCTGATTTAATGTGGGTATTTCCTCATTTGCTCAGTGTGTAGTTACACAGATATTTTCTTGATTTCTTTTAGAGGGAATTGTACTATCTGTAGATGTTGATTTGGGGTATCCATGGGAGGAGGGGAATTCAAAGGCTTCTTGTGTCATCATCTTTGAAGACCTTCCTTTTACTCCAAAAAGCCTCATGTGGTCAATAATATTTACTATCTGTCATTGGGTGTATGTGAGATGAACGTGATATAGAGATTATGGAAGGGCGGGAATGATGAGGATTGAAAAAAGCTGGAATACATCAAAGCCTTTCGATATGATGTTCCCCATTTAGATAAAACAACAAGATAGAAGAGTCATTGTGGGCCACCTACACAAGCTCCTATTTGAGTTTAAAAACCCCTAGAAATTGGCCCCTATAGTGTGTTCTAAAACCTCTTAAAATCCAGGGAAAGGAAGCCCATAATTAATAAACTAGTCAATTCTATATTTGCAATCCCACTATAGGATTAAAATTTCCTTCTTTAAAATTTTATTTCTCAAAAAAAATAAAATAATAAAATAAAATTTTATTTCCCGGGGTGCCTGGGTGGCTCAGCCGTTAAGCATTTGCCTTTAGCTCAGGTCATGATCCCAGGGTCCTGGGATCAAGCCCCACGTCAGGCTCCCTGCTCAGTGGGAAGCCTCCTTCTCCCTCTCCCACTCCCCCTGCTTATGTTCCCTCTTGCACTGTCTCTCTCTCTGACAAATAAATAAATAAAACCTTTTAAAAAAAAATAAATAAAATTTTATTTCTCTAGTTCAAACCTACTAGATATGATAAACCTGTCAATATGTAAATCAAATCAGGTTTAAATGTTGTTAATATATAGTTGTTGAAAGGGACAGTGATGGGTTAACTAGATAACATATTTACATTTCCTGAATTACCAGCAATCTAGTTTGCCCGCTTTTTAAAAGACAATGTATTTCAAACAATATTTTCTACTAAGCTGCTGCTCCTAAGTTACAATTTCAAAAAGAGTGTTTATTAATTGAGAACATATGGTTCAGGTAGAAACACTTAAAGCCTTGTATTAAAAATAATAATAATACACTCCATAGATTTTATTTTCCAACAAGATACTGTGTGACAGGAAGGAGTCCCACAAACGTCCCTTTGAAAACTAAAGAATCTTCTTGGGTTTATGTCTTTTCTGTAATGTTTTCATAAAAATGCATTTCAAAATAGCAACTAGAAAATTTAAGACATTCAATGGCTTCTTAAAAAAAATATGTATTTATTTGAAGAGAGAGAGAGAGAGAGCATGAGTGGGGGCAGGGGCAGAGGGAGAGAATCTTCAAGCAGACTTCCTGCTGAGGGCAGAACCCAACAGGGGCTCTGTCTCACAACCCACGAGATTGTGACCTGAGCCAAAACCAAGAGTTGGTCACCCAAACAACTGAGCCTCCCAGGAACCCCTACATTCAGTGGCTTTTAATTTCTATAATTGCAATTGATAATTAAGAGTGTCCTTGAGTCTTATATGATCCTTCAAATATATGTCATTATCATGATGTCCCAGCAAGTTAATTCAGTACTTTAACCATCAGAAAGTAGAGCACAGATGAAATTGACAGATACCAAGCATGTACATGGAAAAATGCTCCTTACTTCTAATGTAATTAATCTGTAACTCTTTATAGATCCATGACTTTAGTATCCACAACCATTTTATGTACCTTCTAAAGAGTTATAAAATATATTTATTCAAGCCACATACCATGCCTTCAGTTTATTGTGTTATTGATATCTAATAAGCGCTTAAAAATGTCATCTAGTATTCCATTTGGTATATGTTTGTTTTGCCATTTCTTGTCTTTGGCACAATGCAGGTACTTTGGATAAAAGGGATGTTCAGTCCTTGAACAAAGAAGGCTTACCATCTTATTTTGGAGGCAGTGATTTAATAAACCAAACAATATTAAAACAATACTTAAAGGAGATGGTTGTCTGTGAATATAAAAAGGGACATTTAACCAGAGCTGAGAAGGGGAAAGGATAGAAAGGAAACCTTCTTCGAGGAAGTGATGCAGGAATTCTTAATAATTTAGGCACAATGATGTAATTGACCCAGGCACTTTACATTGCTTTTATAACCTATACCCGTTGGATTTTCTTAATGCCTAAGATATAGAACTGCTTACCTCAAAACTTCTATAACTCTCAGACCCTCTGCCTAGAATCTTTTATCTCCCCCAACTTTCTTTTTTTTTTTTTTTTTTTTTTTTTTTTTTTTTAGCTCTGAGCCTGAATATCATCATCCAGGTAAACCTTTCTTTGCACACTAGTTTTTGACATATTTCTTCTAGATTTTTTTCATTTTTTCTTGATTTTTAAAAATTTTTCTAGATTGTTATCCCCTAGTTTTTATTTCATGAACGTTTTAAGACCTATTATGAGCTATTTGAGTGTTTAGTTAAATAATGTTTGTTTATTCCTCTAGATTATAGGATTCGTTAGTTTGGAAACCACTGAATTTATCATGAAATGCAATGTACCTAAATGTACAAAAAGTACTTAGTGAGTACTCAATAAATCCAAGTATACTTGTTATAATGCTTAAATGAAAAATAAGCAAGTAAATAAATATCAAAATATATGGTCAGGATGTTTTGCACAAAAAATAGTTTCAATAAATAAATTAAAGACCATGGTGAAGCATGACAGGTTCGAGGGACTATAGTATTTTCTTATGGTTGAATTTTAGTACAGATACTTATTTAAGTATTTGAGAAAAATCACGTTTTTCAGAGATCATATTATGTAACTTTATGGAAACAATAATCACTCTCTGCGTGTGAGTGTATGTGCACATGTGGAGCATAAATACTTAAAGCCATATTTTATTTTTCAGTTTTTCTAGGGCTCCTTTCACGTCCTTGTTCCGTAGGCTATAAATCAGTGGGTTTAACATGGGAATCACAAGGGTGTAGAACAATGAAGTAATTTTGTCTTGATCTAGGGAGTAGGAAGAACTCGGCCGGAAATACATAAAGAACATGGTTCCCTGGAAAATCGCAACAGCAGTTAAGTGGGAGGTGCAGGTGGAGAAAGCTTTGAACCTCCCCTCAGCAGAGTGGATCTTCAGGACTGATAAGATTATATAACAATAAGAGACAAGGACTCCTGAAATGGTACTCAGTTCAATGAATCCAAAAAGGGTGAATATCGCTAACTCATTGACCTGTGTATCTGAGCAAGACAGCAGTAGGAGAGGAGGTACATCACAGAAGAAATGATTAATCTCATTCGATCCACAGAAACATAAGCGGAATGTTAACCTTGTGTGTATCAAAGCATCTGCTGTTCCTACCAGGTAAACCCCAGCCATGAGTAGGGAGCACACTCTGTTGGACATGCTGGTTGTGTAGAGCAAGGGGTTGCTAATGGCCTTGTACCGATCAAAGGCCATCACTGCCAGCAGTAGACACTCAGAATCTGCAAAAGTACAGAAGATCAAGAATTGCAGAGCGCAGCCCGTGATGGGAATTGATTTGCTTTTGGCAAATAGATCCACCAGCATCTTGGGCCCAATTGCTGTAGAATAACAGAGGTCACAGAAGGAGAGATGGCTTAGGAAAAAGTACATTGGTGTGTTCAGCTGGGAATCCATTCTAATTAGAATAATCATTCCAACATTCGCCAGGAGATTAATGAGGTAAATAACCAGAATGATGGTGAATAGAGTCACTTTCATCCCAGGGTTATTGGTAATTCCCAAGAAAATGAATCCAGTCAAGGAAGAACAATTTCCTTTGTCCATTCTTCTTTGTGTTTGTTCTAAACTGTTTCAAAAATGATCAAGCAAGTGATAGATCAGGATTTGATTTTACTGGATACCCAAAACACTATCTGTAAGACAAAACATGATCTTATATTATCTTCTTTTTTTTAAGATTTTATTTATTTATTTGACAGAGAAAGACATGGTGAGAGAGGGAACACAAGCAAGGGGAGTGGGAGAGGGAGAAGCAGGCTTCGTGCCCAGCAGGGGAGCCCAAGGTAGGGCTCAGTCCCAGGGTCCTGGGATCATGAGCTGAGCTGAAGGCAGAAGCTTAAGGACTGAGCCACCCAGGAACCCTAATCTTATATTATCTTCTTTACCCTCAGGAAAGAACCCAATGAGTGTCACTTTTAAAGAAACATTGCTGTGTTATGAAAAACACTAAAAAAATGTTTGGGATAGAAAATTGATAACCATGGATTCTAACTACTATGTCATTCCTGAGATATATCACTTGTCTTGGCTTCTGTGGTCCAGTGTCAAGTACTAGATCTGCATAAACTGAACGTTCACTCTATATCCAAAATAATAAAAAAGAAACTACAACATTGTTGAGAAAACTCCAGAAGATACTGAACAGTATAGTATGTGTTAGGCAAAAAAAAGAAAAAGAGAGAGAGAGAGAGAGGAGGAAAGAAAGGAAAGAAAGAAGAAAGAAAGAAAGAAAGAAAGAAAGAAAGAAAGAAAGAAAGAAAGAAAAAGAAAGAAAGAAAGTAGGAAGGAAGGAAGGAGGGGGAGAGAGGGAGGGAGGGAAGGAAGAAAGAAAAGTAAAAAAAGAAAATTATTATGTTATAATGTTTGGTGTATGCTGACTTTAGTGTTCACTGAAATATGAACATTTTTTAAAAATTTTATTTATATATTTATTTGAGAAAGAGTGCCTAAAGGGAGATTAAGAAGGAGAAGCAGACTCCCTGCTGAGTAGGGAGCCCTAGGTGGGGCTCCATCGTGGGACCATGGGATCATGACTTGAGGGGAAGGCAGCCGCTTAACTGACAAACCACACAGGAGCCCCTGAACATGTTTCATACAATATTCTATCACTCATCCTCACTGATGTGCCACAGCATTTAGAATCCATTTGTAACTGGGGGCTGCTGGGGGGTGGGGGGGAAGGAACAGGGTGGCCTGGTGATGGACGTCGGGGAGGGTATGTGCTATGGTGAGTGCTGTGAGATGTGTAAGCCTGATGATTCCCGGACCTGCACCCCTGGGGCACATAATACATCATATGTTAATAAAAAATTAAAAAAAAAGAATCAACTTGTATTGCTAAGCTTTACTAAGGACAAATCCCTTTAAAGACAGGGGAGGCAATAAAAAGAAGAGGAAACAACAGAAGATCGGGTATGAATTTGCATATCTTTGGGCGCCTGGGTCCTCAGTGGGTTAAAGCCTCTGCCTTCGGCTCAGGTCATGATCCCAGGGTCCTGGGATCGAGGCCCGCGTCGGGCTCTCTGCTCAGCGGGGAGCCTGCTTCCTCCTCTCCCTGCCTCTCTGCCTACTTGTGATCTCTCTCTCTGTGTCAAATGAATAAATAAAATCTTTAAAAAAAAAAAAAATTTGCATATCTTTGGGTTGTGACTGGTCTTTTCCATTAAAATAAAAAAAGGAAGAAGAAAAATAAATGTTTCTGAGCTATATAGTCTCCTGCCCTGTATTTATATACACATTCTATACATATGTGTCTATCGATACATGAAAATTGTAATGTCAGTGGGGGTCTCATTTTTATTTTTCTAGACTTAAATACTATGATATGTGGTTTATATGGACTTGGATTTATTTGTAATATGTTATCTCTTTTTTTTTTTGATACAACTAGAGCAAATCTTAAGGTTACATGTAAAATATCACCTGAACAGTGATAAAAAGTGATGGTGTACCTGCTGACCTTGGTTAAAATATAAATAAGTAAAATCTTTACTTTTATACAAAGGACAAATGAGGTCAAATCCACACAGGTCTAATAAAGGAATATGATTGTTTGGATGATAGGTTGCAGAATTTATTTAACTTAGTTAAGCAGGTATAAAATGAATCATTTATACATTCCTTAATGTTGGATTCCTCATTTCCGTTCCCCCCCCCAAAAAAGTAAGGTGTCTTCTGACCTATATTTTTTAAATTTAGTTGTTTAGAAACTTACCTGAAATGAGCATCTTCCTGTTCTTATTTCTGGCACAGGGGCAGTAAACAGATGGCGTTTTATTTCTACCTGATGACTGTTGGGACTTTAATCTCTAAAGACTCTGTCTTCACTCTTCTGGGTTACGGGAATGTGATTAATTAGATTTCCGCTTCTGTGTTTTCCCCCATGAATGTTGCATCAAAGGCTAAACTTTCAATTCTTCACTCCATACCAAACTGATCAATGTCAGCGATTTACTAGAATTTATTCGAAGGCTATGCTCATGACCACAAGTCTACACATTTTTCCAAGTGAAACCAGACATCTAATTAAATTCAAATAGATGTTCTACTTAATAATATTGTATTGCCTTCTCATTGTTCACTCCATTTCTTCCCTTTCTGAAATACCCCTTTTACCTCCCATTGAGAAGTATGATAATCTGACATACTGCTTTTTTCATTAGTCATTGTTTGTTTCCTTTCTCTCAAGTACATGTCAACCACCTACATTTCGATGTTTTTTTTCACTGCGTAGAGGTGCAAAACTTCTCCCTTCTTCTAGGTTCTTTCAGTAGCCTAATAATTAAATTGACATAAGACAGATTATTAGGAGAAAACAAATTTCACTTCATACATATGGGAGCCCATAAAAAGTAGGAGACTCAAAGAAGTAACCAAATCAGGCAGCTTTTTTACCTTTTAGACAAGGAAATGATAAATTTGTGAAGAATTGACAAGACAAAGAGGTTTGTCCTTGAGGTGGTAAATTAGTGAGGAATTAACAAGGTTTTTAATTATACAGGCTTCTTGCCCCTAAATTTCCTCTCTCTGATCATAGGGATGCCACTTTACCACCTGGTGTAAGGAGTGTACTTTTCACCTGGGAGGCTAATTTCCTGGTCTCAGAAGAATACTCCGCTGTCTTTCCACTGTAAAACATCTATACCTGGTTCATTTTTACCAAATTATTTGACTTACCTATTTATATTGGTATCTCTGTACACTCCTACAATCCTTAGTAAAGGATATGCATGAGGAATGACTCCGTAAATGTGTGGTGTTACGTATTTTCCTGTTGTTAGGGGGTAGATGTTCAACAAAGGGGAGCAATAAACCACTTTCCTACTCCTAGAGTTCACATGTATAAGGATGAACTTCTATCTATTTTTTTATTTTTGAAAGATTTTATTTATTTATTTGAGAGAGGAAGAGCACATGTGAGGGAGGGGCAGAAGGAGTGGGACAAGCAGATTCCCCATTGAGCAGGGACCCCCTCATGGGGCTCCACATAAGGGCCCCAGGATCGTGTCCTGAGCCAAAGTCAGACGCTTAACTGACTGAGGCACCCAGGCACCCCATGGGATGAACTTCTATTTAAAAATGTATTGTAGGGCACCTGGGTGGCTCAGTTGGTTAAGAAACTGCCTTTGGCTCAGGTCATGATCCTGGAGTCCTGGGATCGAGTCCCACATCGGGCTCCCAGCTCCATGGGGAGTCTGCTTCTCCCTCTGACCTTCTCCCCTCTCATGTTCTCTCTTACTCTCTCTCTCTCTCTCAAATAAATAAATAAAATCTTAAAAAAAATAAAAAATAAAATAAAAAATAAAAGTGTATTGTAATAATGCTCTTAAAGCAAAGCCAACTTCTATTTATTTAAAAGGAAGTTTTGTTTGCTATGATTTGAGGTAGTGCTTTGAGAATTGAGAGACCCTGAAGTGTGAATTTGGTGTCTACCCAAATCCCTCCCATACAAATACAAATATAATGCTCCACCTTCTTGTATCCTGGTTACCCTTATTGGTGACTGACTCATTTCGACTTTTTCACTGGGACTGAGAGCTAAATCCTATGTTACCATTATTTTGCCCTATAAAATATCTCTATTCTGTCTTCTATAAATGTGCCTTTAAGCACCTCTTTTTTTTTTAAGATTTTATTTATTTATTTGACACACAGAGAGAGATTACAAGTAGCCAGAGGCAGGCAGAGAGAGAGAGGAGGAAGCAGGCTCCCTACTGAGCAGAGAGCCCAATGCAGGGCTTGATCCCAGGACCCTGAGATCATGACCTGAGCCGAAGATAGAGGCTTTAACCCACTGAGCCACCCAGGCACCCCTAAGCACCTCTTTATTTGGCACTAGGTTGGTGATGCATAAAGTGCAGAGATCTCTGGTTTTCATATATTATTTAGCTTATCCATCTATGCCATCATATATTTCTAATATTATATCATGTTTCCTGAGCTGTCTTTGCCAATCTCATTATACAGATACTGAAAGTGAGATCCAGATGTAATCTGTAAAATTCTGGACTTGAATTCATAACACTATGTTCTTAAGACTCAAAGAACTTGTCCATAATAGTTTCCTGACTACAGTGTAATGAACTGTNCTATGTTCTTAAGACTCAAAGAACTTGTCCATAATAGTTTCCTGACTACAGTGTAATGAACTACAGGGCCTGACTACAGTGTAATGAACTGTATTATGTTACATGAGCTGAGCCAGAGAGAAGAAGAGAGACACCCATATGATATGACTTATATGTCTAATCTAAAAAAACCAAACTCACAGAAACTTGTAGAGTGTAGAATGGTGGTTACCAGGGGCAAGAATTGGGTGGGGGAATTGGGAGATGTTGGTCAAAGAGTACAGACTTGCAGTTATAATATGATTAAATTCTGAAGACCTAATGCACCGCATTGTGATTATAATTGCAACACTGTATGAAATACTTCAAAGTTGCTAAGAGACTAGATCGTAAATGGCTCTGTTGGTTAAGCAAGGCACTCTTGATTTCAGCTCAGGTTGTGGTCTCAAGGTCATGATCTCAGCATCCTAAGATTGAACCCCGTCTTCAGCTCTGCCCTCATCAGAGAGTCTGCTTGAGATTCACTCCCTATATCACTCCCTCTGCTCTCTCCTGCTTGCGCTCTCTCTCTCTCTCTCTCTCTCTCTCTCTGTCTCTCTTTCTCAAAATAAAAAATAAATCTTTCTTTTTAAAGAGCCACAAACTTAGCCAAGTGAAGAGTATTAGTGCTGTGTTAGCAAATTTTGCTAACCAGCTTTCCACAGTATAAAACTAATTGCTTGTGTCATTATGCATACAACTTACTCTGGATTCACTGGCTATGCCTATGTTTAAAGATGTCAGTGCCTCTGTAGAAGTGATGAACTAAGATGAAGGCATGGACCTATATTATTGACTCATTGCATGCAGACATTAATAATGTCTTCCTGGGACAGTTACATTTGCCACTAACTGGTAGCACATACACTATAAGAAGCATATGAATTATGGATATAGATAGTAAAGGGAATGATGAGAATTGGCTTAGCTAAGCTAACATAATTTATTTTGATATAACTTTTGCTGAATTTCTGTGGAAAGTCAAGAGAGATGTCTGTAATGAACTTTTGCAGGTCATTAGCCCAACCTCCTATTTTGGTCTTGAATCCCCTAGTTTCCAGATGTGGCTACTTATCTTCCGCTCTCACAAACTTGGGCACAGGGATTTTACAAATTTTATAGGTCAGTCTATTCCATTGTTGACACTTTTATTGAACTTAATGCCTCATTTAATACACTTCATATCCTTCTTTTTAGTTCATATATTAGACTAAGACTTGCTTCTAGGAGCCAAGATGCAGATCAAAACTGAGGTTAAATGCATTCCAGTTGTTTTAGGGAAAAGCAATGTGCAAGACGCTAGGCATCTTCATGCTTCTGACATTGACAAGCATCTGTACTTCAACTTCAGTCTGATTAAATTATGTTCCTGCCATGTTGTTTTTTATGACAGCACTTCATTTATAGGTAAACTCTCCAAGTAGGGGGCACTTGGGTGGTTCAGTTGGTTAAGTGTCTGCCTTGGTTCAGGTCATGATCCTGGAGTCCTGACATTGAGCCTCATGTTGGGCTCTGTGCTCAGTGGGGAGCCTGCTTCTCCCTCTCTCACTCCCCCTTTCTAGAGCTCTCTCTCTCTCTCTCTCTCTCTGTCAAATAAAAATAAATTAAAAAAAAAGTTCAAATGCCGCTGGTTAATTGAGAGGATATTTTGACTAAAGGAAATAGAAACATCCCCCATTTGTTAGCTTGTTTGTTTGTTTTCTACCTCTATACCTCCTGCTACCATGTCTCAGAATCTCTGAAAGAATTTCACCCTGGACAACCGAAGAGTCTCATTGTCCCACTTGGGCTTTACTGACAATCTGAAAGATTTTCACCAAAGCCTTCTATAATGGCACCTAGGTAGCCTTAGACATTGAATGAATTTTAGCTTCTGCAATTTTAGCAAACATTTAAGAGTGCCCTTTATTTATTTTTTTAGGATTTATTTATCCATTGTGTGTGGGGTGGGGACGGCACTGAGTGAGAAGGAAAGAGATAATCACAAGCAATTCTGTGCTGATCATGGAGTCAGATGTTGGTCTCAATCCTGTGACCCATGAGATCACAACCTGAACTGAAACCAAGAGTCAGACAGTTAACTGACTGAGCCACCCAGGCATCACTAGAGGACCCCATATTCTTGTATGGTCCTTCAAATGCATGTCCTTATCCCTGTTTACCAAGCAAGGCACTTCAGTGATTTTGATGCAGGCAGGCTGCATCCAAGGACCCGGAAGGGGAGTCCTACAGGATCAGCCCAGGGGGTCCTTGGTTTCACACAGGATGGAAACCAAACCTGAGCCAGCAGGAGGAAAAGGAGACTTTACTGGAGATATATATATAGAGAGATACAGACGGAGCATCCAGGAGACTTGGAAAAGGAACAAGGGAGTCTGGTCTTTGGGGTGTGGGATTTTAACTGGTGATTGTGGTCTGGTGCATGTGCCTTCTCAGGCAACAGGAACTGGCCAGAAGGAGGGGATCTGGGTGTTTTTCATCAGTCAGTCATTCCCTGAAGCCAGGGGTCTTGACCTTGAGATAGTGACAGTGGTCTGGAATAGGCACATGATAGCTTTGTGCAGTCATTCCCTATAGATCATCTACTGTGCTGGCAGACTCCAGCAATAGCATGACATCTTTGTCCTTTACAAGGAGGACATATGCTATTTGCATTACCCGGCATGTGTAGAGTGGGGTGCAGTGTAGGTGCTAGAAGAATAGAAGTCAGAAAAAAAGCAAAGGAAAAAAAGTCCAGCTTTTTCTCTTATAGGGTCCCTTCAGTTTCCCTGTATCAATTTGATCATCAGCAAACCAGAGCAGAGCCAAATTAAGTTGTCAAATATCTTGTCAACACCCAAATAAGATCTCTGGTAAAACTATTTTCCAGATAATTTGTATGTCTTTCATCTTCCCTACACGAAGCATCCACAACTACTTTATGTACTTGCCTATATGATACAAAAATATATTTAGGGCATATACTTAAACCCAGTGTTTTATTTTGCCTCCATGAATTTAATAAAAATTAACTTTTTTTGATATTTCTTTTTTTTTAATTTTTTTTTAATTTTATTTTTGATATTTCTTTCTTTCTTTCTTTACCCAGATGGTATGGTGGTGTTGGGTAAAGAGATAAAAATGCACAGTCATCAAACTCGGGTATTCATTACCCCACATTGAGTGGAATGGTTTAGGGAACAGTCATGGATTCAACAATGCTCACAGGCACAGGGTGGTATGTGAACCAACCTTAATAAGTGCTAGTGGGAAGGAAAGCCTGTGGAGGAAATGACTGAGTTGTGAATTGCAGCACTATACTCCAGCCACACTGGTTGTCTTTAAATTCCACAGATGACTTGGTCCTGTCTCCCTCAGGACCCTCTAGTTGCTGATCCATTAGCCCAGAAGGCTTTCTCTACCTACCTGCAACTATCAGCTGATCCCTACTTATCTTTTAGATCCCAGATTAATTGTCTGCATTTTTGAGAAGTACTTTTTAACTTCTATTTTGTTTTGGGAGGCAAATTAATGCTCAGAGTCTTAGTTTGTCTTTGCTAGCAATGTATTGAACACAAGTTCACTGTGGGAATTTCACTAGCCTACAACACATACAATGATGTCTTTTAATAAGACAATAAATGAATTACATACTCTAGTCAATGATAGATTAATCGCTCTATTGCTCCAGGCAGGGAGAGAGGAAAGGAATGAAGCCCAAATTTAGTCGGAGTAGACATTTATAGGAGTTGGTACTCGGGAGAGATAGCTTAGTCAACCCAGAGCTGATGTCCAGCTGCCCGTGCAAAAACAAGTCTCCTATTGCTAGAGGGGATTTCTCGGGAATGACAGAGTCAGTGTTGACGAGCAGGATGATCTTCATAGGCTGCTACCTGGCTCTCCGCTATCACCACTGCCGATAAAAGAGTCACTTTTACCAGGCAGGAGCTAATTGCTCCAAGATCATTGGAGAGCTAATTTTTTAAATTAAATATAATTTTTAAAATGTTTGAGTATAGTCGACATGCAATTTACATTGGGCTCAAGTGTGCAACCTAGTGATTCTACACATTACTCAGTGCTCACCATAAGTGTAGTCCTCGTTTGTTGCCAAAAATGTTATTGCAATATTATTGACTATATCATCTATACTGTACTTTTCAATCTCTGTGACATAGTTTATTTTTTTTAGGATTTTATTTATTTATTTATTTATTTATTTATTTGACCGAAAGAGAGAGGCAGTGGGAGAGGGACACAAGCAGGGAGAGTGGGAGAGGGAGAAGCAGGCTTCTTGGGGAGCAGGGAGCCCGATGCAGGGCTTGATCCCAGGACCTAAGGATCATGACCTGAGCCGAAGGCAGATGCTTAAGGACCGAGCCATCCAGGCGCCCCTGTGAGATAGTTTATAACTGGAAGTTTGTGCCTCTTCATCCCCTTTGCCAATGTTGCCCACCTCCCCAACCCACAGTCCCTTTGGGAAACAGTAGTTTTCTGTACTTCTGCTTTTTTTTTTTGCTTGTTTATTCATTTTTTTTTATATTCCATGTGTAAGAGAATTCATATGGTATTTGTCTTTCTCTGATTTATTTCACTTAGCATAAAATCCCCTAGGTCTGTCCATGTCTGCAAATGGCAAGATGTCATTCTTTTTTATGACTGAATAATATTCTACTTCATATATCTATATCCATCTCACACCTTCTTTCAACTATTAATGGACACTGGCTTGCTTTCATATCTTGCTTATTGTAAATAGCACTGCAGTAAACATAGAGGTGTATATTGTAGCCTTGCCCAGACAGTACACTCTCAGGGAGTCCTCACAAATCTCAGTCCTTATGGTCTAAGTGCCCCTTTGCCAGAATTGATTCTTCCTGCGTTTTTATTAACAAGCCCCCTCAGCAGTGGAGCAACTGAGTTATTATAAGTGAAAACAGATAAAATAAAAAATCCTAGAAGACATATTTCACTCTTATATCAAAACAGCATTACTCTTTATTTTCCAAAGATTTTATATATTTATTTATTTATTTAAGTGAGAGAGAGTTCATGTAGGGGGAGAGGCAAAGGGAGAAGGAGAGAAACTCATGCAGACTCTCTCCTGAGCACAGAGCCCAACGTGGATCTCAACCTCACCACCCTGAGATCATGATCTGAGCTAAAACCAGGAGTTGGACGCCCAACAGAATGAGCCATCTAGGTGCTCCCAGCTTTACTCTTAAAAACAATTTTATTTTGTCATAAACAAGTAAATTTGTCAACTCAAACAACAATTTCTTTGGGTAAATACTACTGTGTAGTATTTTTCTTTACATTATGGGTAATTGTAGTTCATTATAAGTAATTTAGTGTTACTTAATTAAAATTGTAATTTACATTAGTCAATAATATTTATTAGTAAATAAACTGCTAGATTCACCATGAAATTCAAAGCCTGTACAGGTACTTAAGAAATACTCAAGAACATTTAGAAAATCCAGTTCATGCAGAAATGAAAGATTGAGGAAAAGAAATTTTGCAAATTAGGAGTCTAGAAGTTTCCCACAAACAGGGAGTACCAAATATAAACTCAAGACATAAAATGAACCATGGAGTACTTAGGGAATCACAAATTAAGGCATGGCTGGTAACGGTATAAATACGCATTGAATCACACCACAGTAGTCAAAACAACTTTGATTTTCATGAATTATAGTGTAAGATTGGGAGAAAAAATACATACGTGTACATTTTCAATGAAACCACTTTTTACTTTTAAGGTTTTTCAGGGCATCTTTCACATCTTTGTTCCGGAGGCTATATATCAGAGGGTTTAGCATGGGGATCACAAGGGAGTAAAATAATGAAATAATTTTGTCTTGATCAAGAGAGTAGGAAGAACTCGGCCGGAAATACATAAAGAGCAGAGTTCCCTGGAAAATCGCAACAGCAGTTAAGTGGGAGGTGCAGGTGGAGAAAGCCTTGAACCTCCCCTCAGCAGAGTGGATCTTTATCACTGCTAGGATGATATAGCAGTAAGACACAAACAGCCCTGAAAGGGTAATCAGTTCAATGAAGCCAAAAATGGTGAATATCACTAACTCATTAACCTGTGTGTCTGAGCAAGACAACACGAGAAGAGGTAGCACATCACAGAAGAAATGGTTAATCACATTAGACCCACAGAAACATAACTGGAATGTTAGTATCGTATTTACTGAAGCATCCACAATTCCCACCATGTAAACCCCAGCCATGAGCAAGCAGCACGTTCTGCTGGACATGCTGACTGTATAGAGCAAGGGGCTGCTAATGGCTTTGTACCGATCAAAGGCCATCACTGCCAGCAGCAGACACTCAGAATCTACAAAGGTACAGAACACCAACCATTGCAGAGCACAGCCATAGAAGGGAATTGACTTGTTCTTGGCAAGGAAGCCTACCAGCATCCTGGGTCCCACTGCTGTAGAATAACAGAGGTCACTGAAGGAGAGGTGGCTGAGGAAGACATACATGGGTGTGTGAAGGTGGGAATCCATTCTAATTAAAATGATCATCCCGAGGTTTGCAACAAGAATGATAAGATAGACAATGAGAAATGTGATAAAGAGAGTCATTTTAACTCCAGGGTCATTGCTAATTCCCAAGAGAAGGAATTCATTCACAGAAGAGCAATTTTTTCCATCCATTCTTCTTGCTTCTTCTAAAATGCTACAGAAATGGTCAAGAAATGGTAGACCAAAGTTTTGAGTCTTCTTGACACTCAGAAAAGTATCATCTGTAAATCAAAAAGGATTTATTTCAGGATATCATATTCTTTATGGTCTTATTCTTCAAATAGTCCAGACAAGTTTCACTGTTATATTATTGAGAAAAGTTAAAGTGTTTGGGATAGGTCTTAGAGAAAATTTGATTCCAAATTTGGAGATCGTCTATAAGGTATATGATCTAGGTGCACCTGCATTGCTTAATCCCAGTGGGCAATCATGAGTGAAAGCTCATTGCAAGTCAAATATAACATGAAAAGAATACCTAAATTAAAAACAAGTTTGGATGGAGCACCTGGGTAGATCAGGGGGTTAAGCCTCTGCCTTCAGGTCATGATCTCAGGGTTCTGGGATCAAGCCCTGTGTTGGGTTCTCTGCTCAGCAGGGAGCCTGTTTCCCCCTCTCCCTCTGCCTGCCTCTCTGCCTACTGGTGAACTCTCTCTGTGTCAAATAAATAAATAAAATCTTTTTTAAAAAAGTTTGGAATATGCATTCTTATATGTTAAAAGTAAATGTCTAATTGACTATAAAATGATTACATTTACTGAGTTCTGCAAGAATCATGATCTGTTTAAGCCTCTGTATTAAGTTCAGAAACAATAAACATATCTCTGATTTAAGAATAATGAGCAATATGTTTGTGACTGTTCCCATCCACATTGTTTTCAGTATTTATTGAGACATTAGCTATATTTTAATAAACTTTTCTCTGGTAATATATTACTACTTTGCCATGTTTTTATTACATACATTCAGGAGTGACCTGATGCCAAAGGATGTTTCTCCTGATCAGTAAAAAATTCTAAAAAGAAGTGGAAACTACCGTATTTAACACATACACTTCCATCTCTTTGGATTTTAAACTTGACTTGTTTATTAAAAATAGAGATGGGAACAAGAGTAATAAATATATCTTTTTTAGGCTTCCATGTGTGTGTGTCTGTGTTTGCATGCACCTGTCTTTCTGTTGATATGTGAAAACTGGAATATGGGTGATCTGATTCTGTTTTAGATTTGAATAAATACAGTATATGGTTTATATGGGGTTGAATTTATACAAATTAGCATTTATGTTTTGACATCTCAACTATTATAGGTAAACAAAAATAGAAAAAAATCAAAAAATCTTAACTTTTCATATACCCTTTTGCAATGATTATAAAAATTCTTTTTTAAATTTGATTAGGATATAGATAAGTATGATTGTTTACTTGCTAATCAAAATGAATCTGATTCACCCTGGTTAAATAAGAAATATCTACTTTTTTGCTATTAGATTGCAGACTATTAACCAAAGGAAATAAGTTAAAAAATCATTTATAATTTTTTGAAATATTTGATTCTTCATTTTTCCAAATATAAGCATTTTTTCTTGATTCTTTAAATATAGTGATTCAGAAACCTACCTGTGATGGACAAATCCTTATGCACTTGCCCCAAGCAGCTGAACAATACAGAGAGATTGCATTTTATTTACACTGTGTCATTTGGGACTGAAGTCTCTCAAGCCTCTGTCCTCACACTTCTGTACTATACAAATCTGATTAATTAGATTTCTACTTCTGTGTTTTCCCTCATGAATGTTGCAACAATTTCAGCAAAGGCTGAATTTCAATTCTTTGCACTTGCACCAAATGGATTACCTTTAAGAAGATAAAATGATTTTTATAGTATGATTCATGGCTATCCTGAGTCCATACCATCTTCCTCCAGTCACATCACCTTCTAATGAAACACAGATAGACTTTCTACTTAATTATTTTATCTGCTAGCTATTATCTATTCTGTTAAATTTATTACATTAGTAAGTCTATTAAATGAAATGATTCCTGTTAATTATTGCTTACCCTTATTTTTATGCTGTTCCTTTTATTTCTGAAACAAACTCCTTCACCTTCCCACTTAGAAACAGCAATTCTTTAGTGGTTATATTAAACACATTTTTTTCATCAAGTATGTGTGATTCCATTCCTCCAACTGCATCATCTAACCGGATTTCAATTATTTCTGACTATCATGTCCACTGTGCATGACACTTCTCTTGCATTATCTTTATTTTATTTAGATATGTGTTTAGATTGTAAGTTCTTTAGTAATAATAGCTGCACTGAGCTAATTTCTGTATGTCCTGTAGCCCTAACGCCAGCACTGGTACAATTAATGTCTAATTGAATCTTTGTTCTGAAGTATCTTAGGTGGATAGGTTCATGGGTGATGGACAAATAGTTGAAATAAAGAGGTTTTGCAAACTGTTTTAACTACTATAGATCATATACGTGTGCATGGAAGAGGGTTTAAGAAAACACAAGGTTCTATTCATTTCTTAAAAAGTTTTGTCTGCTTTCATTTATTTTAATTTTTACAAAGTTGCAAAGTATTGGAGTGTAATTTTGTGTCCTCTCCAAATACCTTCCAACAGTTATGATGTAATGTTCAAAGATCCCTGAAGCTTTTCCTGTCCTCTTGGTCCCTGGGACAATTGATGACCATCAGCAGAGCTAACCAATCCTTCCCATGACCTGACTGGTAGAAACTTTCATCTACCCTTCATTTCTGTAATGTGAAATTCAAGTATCTTTTCAATCAGTGCATTTTGTTCTGTGTGTGCTTGCAAGGAATAAGAAAAATTCATTCACACATATTTATGTATTTAATTTGAGTATATGAAAATCCTATAACAAAAGAATGTGAAAACAAGAATTTTCAAGGCTCTACTACTGAGTGATAGTAGTTGTCTCTAATTAAAGGTGGTTTCAAATTCTCTGACATTTCTCCCATGGGCACATGATGTCTTTCCCCCTTCCCATTATTTTGGGCTACCCTTTGACTGCTTTGATGAATACAGGACAGAAAAATAATTATCTTTCTTGGACTAGCTTTCAAGAGGCATGTAGTTTTTCTTTAACAAATATATTATTTTAACAGAGTTAATAGTAATCAAATTAGAAACAAAGAGATGCTCACGAATAAGGGAATAAATAAATGGATTAACATAGTTCCATGATGTGGAACATTATAAAATAATTAAAAAGGAATTCATTGGAGTCCTTTATATCAGTGCAGAAAGATTTGCAAAGCTTACAGTTAATTGGGAAATTTAACATGCGATGAATTATATATATGCTCTTTTCTGAAAAACAAGTGATCATATATTTACTAATGAATGAGCATGATGAAAAAATAAGAAAAGATAAAGAACAAACTGTCGTCATAGGCCATGGGATTTTTGAAGTGTACATTAGGAAAAAAAGATGGAGTATACTAGAGATGAATGTGTGAAATAAAGTAATGAGGGGATAGATTATCCACTAAGAAAATAAAATTCAAAAGTCTGTAAGATAATCTCATTTTTAAAAATTATGTGTGTGTGTCTTTTCATTTATGTATTTCCATAAGGATATTATTTCCTAGTTTTACTGAGATGCAATTGACATGTAACGTTGCACAGGTTTCTTTCACTTTTTGAAAGTTTGTGTCATATCACTTGGTTTTTACAAAAGACCTACATTTGTACCTGCCTTTGCTAACTTGTCTGATGTGTGGGAGTCACTCAGTTAGTTTCTTAATCTTTTTCACAGGGAATTGTACCATGTGTAGCTATTTATTTGGTGTGTCCGTGGGAAGAGAGGTGTTGGAGCCTTCTATGTTACCCTATTTAAAGACTTCCGCTTGGCCCTGATAATATTGCCTTTGGAAATAGCTATTTGCCATCAGTCCCTAGGGATAGGTGAGAAGGATGTGATGTAGAAGTGACTAAGAAGGGAAGGGACTGATGAGGATTGAAGTCGACAGGTGAGAATACATAAAGCCTTTTGATACGGTGTCCTCTATTTATGTAAAACACTGAGATAGTCATTATAGGCCGTCTGCCCCAGCTTCTATTTGAGTCACGATTCCCTAAAAAATACTTTCCATAATATGTCATTCAATTTCACAAATTCAGAGAGAGGAGGCCCACGACTAATTGAATCAGTCAATTCTACTTTTGTAATTCCATTTATATGGCTTAAAATGTTCTATTCTTTAGTTTAAAAACACTAGATCTGATAAAACAGCCAATACATAGATCAATCAGTTTTTAGATGCTGTAATATATAGTTTTCATAAGGCAGAGAGATGAGTTCACTCTTAATTAGTAGTAACCCACTGATACCCCATACTTCTTGGACAATGCATTTGAAACAGTGTTTTCTAGCACACAGCTACTGATAAGTAGTAACTCCAGAGAAGGATGTGTTAATTGGAAAAAGATCATAGAAGTGGAAACCCTGACAGCCTTTTATATAATAAAAAATAATAAAATTCTCCATAGACTTTTTTTTTTCCATCATGATACTTTATGAAAATTCAGAGCATCCTACAAATGCTCCTTTGAAAACCAGAGCATCTTCTTGGGCTTTCCTTCCATTCTGAAATGTTTTCACACAAAGTCATTTTACGACAGCAGCTAGAAAATCTAAGACCTTCATTGACTTGTAACTTCTACAGTGGTGATGGTTAATTAAGAGTGTCTTTGAGCCTTACATGGTCCTTTAAATATATGCCATATAATATGTTGTCTCAAGAGGTTGATGCAGTGCTTTGATTAGCAGAAACTAGAACAGGGACCGATGAAATCAATAAATAGCAAGAATGCAGTTGGTACATGATTTATAAATATAACTGTTAGAATATTCTTTCTATTCTCCTTAATAAGATGGCTGGGTTATGGACATTGGGAAGGGTAAGTGCTATGGTGAGTGCTGTGAATTGTGTAAGACTGATGATTCACAGACCTATACTCCTGAAACAAATAATACATTATATGCTCATAAAAAATAAATAAAATTGGGCGCCTGGGTGGCTCAGTGGGTTAAAGCCTCTGCTTTCGGCTCAGGTCATGATCTCAGCGTCCTGGGATCGAGGCCCGCATCGGGCTCTCTGCTCAGCAGGGAGCCTGCTTCTGCTGTACGGCCAANCTCTGCCTGCCTCTCTGCCTACTTGTAGTCTCTCTTTCTGTGTCAAATGAATAAATAAAATCTTTAAAAAAATAAAAAATAAATAAAAAGTAAATAAAATTAAAATTAAAAAAATAATAATTGGCAGGGATAGTGTTTACCATCATTCTCTCTCTCTTTCTCTCTCTCTCACACACACACACACACACACAGGCAGATAAATCTATNCTCTCTCTCTCTCTCTCTCTCTCTCACACACACACACACACACACACACACACACACAGGCAGATAAATCTACATATCTATATCACTCTATCTACATCTATCTCTATATATAGATATCTATATATGCATCTGAATTCAAATCAAGTATTTTTTTGGCCATATTTCCCTTATTCGAGAGCAGACAGTGATTGCTTTTAAAATTTGTAAACATGCATTAAATATGGTATCACCATACACCCTTATTTGAGTTTACATCTTTATTATAAAATTGATATGGATCTTTGTTTTACTGGAGAAAAGCCAACCTGAATAAAAATGACTGATAATGTGTTATTTCTTTTTGAAACTGAATAAGAAAAGAGTATACCATTTTTGTTCAATGCCACTTAAGACTTAACATCTCTAAAGTCTACCCTAATTCACTATGTTGTAAAAATATGTTGTTAATTAAGATTTTCTCCACAATAGATGGGACAACTCTGTTCATTTATGTGAACTGAACATTTTTGTTTTTATGAAAAAGGAAAATAAAGAAAAGTTAAATAATAAAACCACAAAAACATATATTAATATCTACAACTGAAATACTGATGCTTTTCTTAGATGCAAGAAGGATACACTGATCCTTTTTTTCCTCCTGAAAGCAGGAACTAAATTTCCCATGTGATAAGTGTCCTCCTCTGTACCAGAAAGGAGAGACATCTTCATCTCCAGAGAAATTCAGGTTTCAAAAGCATATATAAACAACACTGTAACTTCTTTACTAGTTTACTACCCAAAGTCCAACCTTCTTTGTATCGTCTCTTTGCTTCAATGTATAAAAGCTGCCTGCCTCAGTCACTGAGTCTATTTCTATGAGTACTGAAACATATGAAATTAAATTTGTTTTTCTCCTGTTAATCTGTTTTATTCTCATTTAATTATTAGACCGGCCAGAGAACCTGGGAAGGAAGAAAGGAAAAGTTTCCCTTCCCTATAATACACAATTCTTTATATCATACATAACTTGAAATGAGTGAAATTGTGCATATATATTCCTCATGTCTGTAATTCTTTATGGAAATCCTTAGAAAAGGACTTACGGGAGAAAAGAGACCATTTTGGGGAGTTGCTTTCAAATTCTAGTTTTCATAAATTTTTTCTTTCATTATTATAAAATATTGCGTATTTACTATGTTATCTCATGTATTCCAACTGGCTATTAACAACCTCCTCCTACAGATGTGGACATTGGCATCTGGAGTCTCACAGATATTCAGTTTTTCTGGCTGCAAAGCTTTTGCTCTCAATAGATTCCTGATGACAGCATCATGAAATAAATCCCTCTTAGGCAATAATTTTCTTTCGGCTAATCTCATGGAAGGCTAACGTGTGTTTACCTTAAAGTCTCATTTGAAAACTAACTAAACCAGTGATGATAGATTTTCAGGGTTCGAAGTGCCTGGAAGCTCCTGGAAGCGTGCTCTGTAATGCTGCAGGATTTCAGCCTGCGGGACTGATGACTGAGGGAAGCATGGAAGGAGGGCCGCCAGATGGAGACATGGTCTGTGCCATATATTGCAACTGGCGTCTTGAACATCACTGACATTGGTGTGAAGAGAACGTACTGTGGAGGGGGCTGCATTGCAGAATTCCAGAAAGTAAGCAGAAAAAAAGAATATTGGTGGCCCTGAGGCTGTGTACCATGGCAGCCCCAAGGGATACTCTCTGGACTGGCCATATTCTGAGTGACATTTTACAATATGCTAACCAGGACAATACACCTGACATCACAGATTGCTACTGTTGGTAGATATCTCCAGACCATGTGTAATAATTATGCACACCAGCTATATTTTCTCAGCCTTAATGTAGTTAACTTAATTGCTACTAAACCAGTGAATGCATAACCTGAGGAAGAAAGAAAGTGAACTGTGTTATGCATATACGAGTTTCTGTCCTTGAGTCCTCTGGTTACTCTCCTGTTTATTCAGAAACTTCGCTCGGGGGCGAGCAGGAGGATGGGATTGCTTTTTGTTTTTGTTTTCTTTCTTGTTTGTTTTCTCTCTTTTATTCGCGTGTTGCTTTTGTTCCTTGCTTTCTATAAAGCTAGGACAATCCTCAATGAAATTAGTACCCTTTTAAATTTGGGAAGTGTGATGTTCCTGATACTAAGACACCAAAAGTATTGCTGAGGGAGATATTATGGATGTAAGGCAAAACCATGTAACCAATTGTTACTAATTGCCCAGGAGTTAAACTCAAGAAACTGATGCATTTTTGTTACCCAAGACATTTTCTACCATTGTTTACTTCTTTGGTACATATTTGGAGGATATGGAATTGTCCTTGGTCCTTTCTTTTAATTCCTTTCAAATTAATTGTTCCCTTAGGCGCTCCCCTGTCTTGAGGGACTTGAAAATCCCTCAGGTTCCATTTTGTTCAACCAGGACCTAACCTAAGCCTCTCAAACAGGGCTTCTTCTCAAGATCATGTAAACTAACTTCCCTTCAGAATACTCCTTCCCATAATTTACACCTGAACTGTGTGACTATATTATTATTATTATGTGTTAGATAACCTAATTTAATTCCCGATGGATCTCAGTTTTCATTAAGAATGGAGTTCTAAATAATTGAAAAAAGAATATTTTTAGGAGAAATTTTATATATGATTTACAAGCAACTGAGAAAAAATTATTTCTAGTTACAGGTTACTGCATAACCCTGGTGATGCTAAACAATACTATATGTAGGCGACCATCTACCCAGAAGATCACACCCTTCAAAATATAGTTATCCATCCCTGAAACATTGAGTATTGTGACAAAGAGTTCCTGGCATGTTGTTGGTCCCAAAGTACACTAAGTTTCCATGCTGCTAGAGAAAAGACTAGGTGTGCCTGTAGGTGGATAAAGGCATTGTTCCGGAAGCAAGTCAGAATTTTTAATAACATGAAGAATGTGCGCTGAGGTATTCCGTGACACATGTGCATTACAACAATTTTATGGATGTATTATGAACATTTACTGTGTTCAAGGGACACAAGATTTAAGAAAAAGCCTGTGGTTGCTTACAATCTGATAGAAAATAAATTTTGTTCTGGAGAATATATTTAGAGTATATGTAATTTTTATTTGAGAAAGTATACTGCAAATATTTTCAGAAACAAAGATTCCTCTCACTCAGAACCTGTCCAAAAAAAGAACATTACTAACATCTTCAGAAGTCATCCTGAGAATCACTGCAAAGTAATGTCTAGTATGATAGGCTAATTTGTAAGTTTTTTTTTAATTTCATAAGTCAGTGGTTACTATATTTCTTAACGTTTCTAGTTTTTATTTAAATTCTAGTTAGTTAACATATAGTGCACTATTAGTTTTAGGAGTAGAATTAAGGGATTCATCACTTCCATGTAATACCCAGTGCTCATCCCAAGAGCCCTCCTTAACACCTGCCATCCATCTGGCCCATCCTCCACCTACCTCCCCTCCAGCCATCTTCAGTTTGTTGTCTGCAGTTAACAGTCTCTTTTATACTTTGCCTCCCTCTCTTTTCTTTTCCTTTCTCCTATGTTCATCTGTTTTGTTTCTTAAATTCCACACATAAGTGAAATCATGTGGTATTTGACTTTCTCTGACTTGTTACACTTAACAAAACACTATCTAGCTCCATCCATGTCATTGCAATACTTCATTATTTTTGATAGCTGAATAATATTCCATTGTATACATGTATAATATTCCACAGTGTTAGGATGTGTGTGTGTGTGTGTGTGTATAGTCTCACTATAGGTGGAATTTAAGAAAGAAAACAAATGAGCAAAGGCAAAAAAGAGAGAAAGGGTAACAAACCAAGAAACAGACTTTTAGCTCTATATGGATATATCTTAGGTGTTTTCAGTCTAATACTATGATAAATAATGCAATGATGAATATTTTTGTACATGTCTTTGGACAGACATAGTCACTCTTTCACTTCACTATAAATTGGGGAATGGAATTTTATATCATAAGATATTTATACATTCAGTGTAGATAAGCATAGAGTTTTACAGAGTAAAATGCCAGTTCTCCTCTCTACTCTCCATGTGTAAGAGCCATGGTTGTTCCACATCCTCATCAATACTCAGCATTTCCACTGTTTACCCATTTTTCAATTCTACAGGTGAGTCGTATACTACATTTAAGAATTCATTTTTATTCCTTGAATACCAAGAAAGTGGGATATCCACTCTAGAAATGTCTATGAAATTCTGAATTTTCATATGTGTCCACTAAAATGGGTCATATTTACAAGTACTCGGCTTTCAAAAATTTATATTACCCAGCTTTACGTTTAGGGAGAGGAAGCCCACAGTTAATTGAGTCTGTCAATTCTATTTTTGGAATTCCATTTCTAGGGCTTAAAAGTTTCTATTTCTTATTCAAATGCACTAGATCTGATAAAACAGTCAATATGCAGATCACATCAATCTTTAGATGCTATAAAATATGGCTGTCATAGAGAGCAAGACTGGCTAATCAGATTACATATTAAAATCTTCTAAGTTTAAACAGCAAGCCACCTACACTTTATCTTTCTTAGACTTGTATATTTAAAACATTTTTTTCTTCCATGTTGCTGCTGATAATAAACACAAAAGTGTATGTGTTCATTAAGAAAATATGGTACAGGCGGAAATCTTTAAAACCTTTATTAAAAAAAATAAATTTCTTCACGGTTTTTTCTTTTTTTCTAAGCATGATACCTAGTGACAGGTCACAGTCTTCCACAAATGCTCACCTTAAAAACAGAGGAACTGTTTCCTCCACTTTGAAATGTTTCTGCACAAAAATACTTAAAAATAGAAGCCAAAATCTAAGAAATGCAATGGCTTTTAGCTTCTACAGTTGTAACAGATACTTAAGAGTGTCCTTGGGTCTGATATGGTTCCTCAAACATAACAATATTTCCATGCTATTTCAACAAGCTGCATTTTGCCTTAACCATTGGAAACTAGAGCAAAGAAAGATGAAATAGAGCAACAACAGGAACATACACAGTGATGCTCTTTTCTTCCAGTGCGATTAATATGTAGGTCTTTACTGATTCACGACTTTAATATTCACAACCATTTTATGTACTTTATTAAGAGTTATAATATATAACATAATGTAATATGTAACATGTATATTCTGGCCACAAGACTTACAATATAATTGTGCTACTAACTTGTAATAAATTCTCAAAAATATTATCTGGTGTTTTTAATTTATTGTTTGTTTTTCCATTTTGTGCCCCAGCATGTATGCAGGTGCTTTGGATAATGGGGATGAAGTCCTCAATCCTTGACAATGAATGCTCCTGGTCTCCTATTAGAAGCAGTGATTTAATAAAGAGAATGATATTAAGCAGTGTTTAAAGGAGATGTTTTACTGGCATTACAAAAATGGACATTCAACCAGGACTGAGAAGAGACAGGGAAGGAAGGAAATTTCCTTGGTGCGTTGATAGAGGAGTTGGTTTTTGATATTTACAGGACAATGAAGTATTTTACTAAAGCTCCTTCCACTATTCTTCATAACCTAATGGTTTTGACTTCTTTTCTTCTCCCCACCCCCAGCTTTCTTAGAATAAAATTGAATATAGCATTGGACCTTTTTAAGGTGTACAATGTGTGCTTCAAGGTGTACAATGTGTGATTTCACAAATTATAGTCTGCCTGCCATCTTTACTTCTCCCAACTTACATATTTTGAGATCTGAGACTCAGGATCTCGAGCCAATGAAGCCTTTTTTTTACACTAGATTTAGACATTTTCTTTGGATAAAAGCCCCCTGTTTTTACTTCATGATGAGTTTGAGCCTTGTGAATTATTTGGTGACTTGTTAAGTAATGTTGGTTACTTTGAACAGATTATAAGACTCATTAGTTATGAACACTACCAGATGTACCACAGAATATAGAGCACTTACATACTCAAATTCACTTTGTAAGCACACAATACATCTAAGTGTAATAAATTAATGTTTGAATGAAAGAATGAACAAATAAAAATCTGGCAAAATTGGAAAGGTCAGATACATATGCAAAATAATTTACTAAAACAACCACCACAATGCATGTGTGTGTGATATAAATATTTAAAACCACTTTTTAATTTTCAGTCTTTTCAGGGCCTCTTTCACATCCTTGTTTCGTAGGCTATACACCAGTGGGTTTAGCATGGGAATCACAAGGGCATAAAACAATGAGGTCATTTTATCTTGATCAAGGGAGTAGGAAGAACTCGGCCGGAAATACATGAAAAGTATAGTTCCCTGGAAAATCGCAACAGCAGTTAAGTGGGAGGTGCAGGTGGAGAAAGCTTTGAACCTCCCCTCAGCAGAGTGGATCTTCAAGACTGATAAGATTATATAACAATAAGAGACAAGGACTCCTGAAATGGTACTCAGTTCAATGAATCCAAAAAGGGTGAATATCGCTAACTCATTAACCTGTGTATCTGAGCAAGAGAGCAATAGGAGAGGAGGTAAATCACAGAAGAAATGATTAATCTCATTCGATCCACAGAAACATAAGCGGAATGTTAAAGTTGTGTGTATCAAAGAATCTACCATTCCTACCAGGTAAACTCCAGCCATGAGCAGGGAGCGCACTCTGTTGGACATGCTGGTTGTGTAGAGCAAGGGGTTGCTAATGGCCTTGTACCGATCAAAGGCCATCACTCCCAGCAGTAGACATTCAGAATCACCAAACATACAGAAGATGAAGAATTGGAGAACACAGCCAAAGAAGGAGATTGATTTTTTGGGGGCTAAAAGGTCTACCAACATTTTGGGCCCAACTGCTGTGGTATAACAGAGGTCACAGAAGGAGAGGTTGCTGATGAAAAAATACATGGGTGTGTGAAGGTGGGAATCCATTCTAATTAAAATGATCATCCCAAGATTTGCAAAAATATTAATGAGATAAATAACAAGAAACGTTGTAAATAGGATCACTTTCATCCCAGGGGTATCGGTAATTCCCAAGAAAATGAATTCTGCCGAGGCTGAGCAATTTCCTTCATCCATTCTTCTATATTCTTGTCTAAACTTTTGAGAAAATGATCAAGAAAATGATAGATGCACATACAACTCTTCTGACCAACTACACAATATCTGTAAAGCAGAACACAATATCTTTCTGCAATTGTCTTTTATACTGATAAAATTACTTGGTCAGTAGTCACTCTTAAAAGACACATTACTATCTAATATGACAATAATAAAAAATATCTATGGTAGGTGGTTGAGGAACTTTGATCTAAATCTAAATGTCATTTATAAGGTATGTGACTTTCTACAAGCTCTTTAATTTCTCTAAGCATTACCTCCATTGTATCAAGGAAGGTATTTGCATGAATTGATACCTCATGACATCTTCAAATTATATGGAAGAAACACCGATGTTAAAGAAACCAGGATGTAAGATGTAGGAGTAAGCATTGTGTAGGCTTGAAAATATTCCATGAACACACAAAAAAGAGTATATTTCTATCCTTATTTATATCCTTCACAAAACATGATTAGTTTAAAAGATATTTTTATTAGTTTTAGAAATAATGATCAGGTCACACACAAATAATAATGAAAATAATTATGCTACTGATTCTCTTCTGAGTTCTTTATTGTTTGCTGAAACATGAAGTAAGCGTTATTGACCTTTCTATAGAAATGTGTTATTGTTTTGCCACAGCACTCAAGACCTATTTGTGGAGTGGTTTGGTGCCCAAGGAGGAGTCTTTTAATCAAAGAAAAGGGCTAAAATAAAGTGAAAACAACAGAATTTAATATGTACATTTGCCTCTTTGGACTTTGAATGGACTTTATATTAAAAAATGGAAACATGATGGGACAACTGGATGGCTCAGTTGGGTAAGAATTTGACTCTTGATTTTGGCTCAGGTCACGATTTCAGGGTCATGAGATCGAGTCCTGTGTAGGACTTCACACTTAGCCTGGAGTCTGCTTGAGATTCTTTCTTTCCCTCTCCCTCTGCTCTACCCAACCCTGCTCTCTGTCTCTCAAAAAAAAAAAGAAAAAAGAAAAAAAAAGAAATAAGATGGGGTCAATAAATGATTCTGAGAGATACAAGCTTCTCTTCCTTGTATGTGTGTTTATGTGTGTGCACGTCATGTGTTTGCATGTGTACATGTCTCTGTTGTACCTGAGAATAGAAAGTGGACAACAGATTTGTTCTTTAGACCAAAGTAAATATGGCATGTGGTTCACACGAAGATGCATTTGTGCATGTTACTTGTAAAGTGGTGCCTTCATTATTTTTCAAATGAAACAAAACAGAAAACAGTTAAATTCATGTATATACTTACTCAGTGATGAAAGGAATAGAAGCTTTCCTGTAAACCAACATCAAAATAAAATAATTAAAAAGTTACAATCTGAATACTAAGTTCAGACAGATACTTATGGTTTTGAAAAGAAAATATTTTCAGTCATTAAATTGCAGAGTTTATTTTATTGAGTAAGCAGGCAAAAAATGCTTTATTTAAAAAAAAATCTTTTTTTCCTAAAAGGTAAGTTTTTTCCCCTATATTCTTTTTTTTTTTAAGATTTTATTTATTTATTTGACAGAGAGAGACACAGCAAGAGCGGGAACACAGCAGGGGCAGTGGGAGAGGGAGAAGCAGGCTTCCCGCCCAGCAGGGAGCCGGATGTGGGGCTCCATCCCAGGACCCTGGGATCATGCCCTGAGCCGAAGGCAGACACTTAACGACTGAGCCACCCGGGCGCCCCTCCACTATATTCTTTAAATTAGAACCTAGAAGCCTACCTGAGATGAGCAGGTCTTGGATGGCCAAACAACAGGCAGCTAGCATTTTATTTTAGCAGGTGCTTTTGGGACTTAACCCCCTGAAGCTACTGCCCTAGGCTTCGATGTTACACAAACATGTCATTAATTATATTTCTGGTTCTATATAGCCTCCTGTGAATTCGGAAACAAATTTAGCGAAGGCTGAGCTTTATCGTTTAGCTACTGTCAACCAGTTGATCAATGCCAGGAAGAAAACCACATTATTTTTATACTATGTTTTAGCTTCTCTGAATTCATATCATTCTCCTCTAGTCAAAGAGGAAATCTAATGGAACCCAAGTCAAGCCCTCCTTAACCATTTCTAGCTCCTTTCGATTGTCCATTTTGTTTCTTCTGTATTTGAGACACTCCTTCACACCGCATTAGGTATGTTGCTACAATCTGATGGTACTTCCTTTTTTATTGAAACGTCATTGATTACTGTAAAGTTCACCCTTTCAGAGGATACCGTTTTCTGGTTTTTAACATATTTTCCAGGTTGTTGAACATCACCACTCTCTAAGCCTAGGACTGTGAGAAATCCATACCCGTTAGGTGCCATACCCCTCGCCCCTCTCCCAGCTCCCGGAAACCACTAACCCACTTTCTAGTGGCCGCTGCCCATTCCTGACAACTTGTAGGAACAACGTTATACACGTGTTAAGTCATGTGGGGCTTCTTTCCTCCAGCCTCATGTTTTCAAAGTTCATCCATGTTGCTGCTTGTGTCCGAATTTTGTTTCATTTTATAGCTGAATAATATTTCGTTTTATGGAATTTGCATATGGCTAATTCATACACCAATTGCATGAATATTTGGGTTGTTTCTGCTTTTTGACTATTGTGAGCAATGATGCTAAAAGCATTCTTGTCAATTGTACCTTGTTTGCCAAGTGCTCTCCTCAGGAAGCATTTCTTCCCATCCCCTGACCAGGTGTCATTCACTATTTCATTGACTTTGGGACTCCATCACCTTCTCTATACTGAGTGCATTCTTTATTGAATTATGTTCCTCTTTGTTCATGCAAAAATTATACGTAAAAATATATAAAATATACTCTATTTGAGACTTCAGGAATAAGACCAATGTTCAGATTTTATGTTCTCTAAACTCCCTACTACAGGGAGTATTTGTAAAAGTGGTTGCTTTCTCAATATTCATTGCTGAGTCTTTCTGGCTATTTGAAATGGAAGGTGATGTGCAAAGAATAGTGATACATTGGATTTGAGGATTTTTCTATTAGTATATCTCATATGTGCAAAGATAATGCATTTTAAAGAATTTCACCTGGATGCTGATAATTCTGAAAAAGCAGAGAAAAAAGAGGTAGCCACTCTCTTATTTTTCATAATGACCCACTAACAAAAAGCTTCCTTCCAGTCCTTACAATTTTAGGGGCTGTTGGTCTTTGTTTAAAAAAAAAAAATTGGGCGCCTGGGTGGCTCAGTGGGTTAAAGCCTCTGCCTTTGGCTCAGGTCATGATGTCAGGGTCCTGGGATCAAGGCCCGCATCGGGCTGCCTACTTGGCGGGGAGCCTGCTTCCTCCTCTCTCTCTCTGCCTGCCTCTCTGCCTGCTTGTGATCTCTCTCTCTCTCTCTCTCTCTCTGTCAAATGAATAAGTAAAATCTTTAAAAAAAAAAAAAAGTAATTCTTACCACAGAGAACACAAAATGGTTCTACTGAACTAATGACTAATGCCAAGACTGCTATCTGGTCACTTTGAGATCCTTATGCTACTTAGTATTAGGCAAAAAGGGGTTTCTCTACCAATTGGTGTGTCTGTTCTTGAATATAAAGAGAATAGGTGATCATTACAACAGAGTTAGGGTAGTGGGGTGTGTTACTGGAATGCAATTTTTTTATAAGTTATAGGATTTCAAAGGCATATGACTTAGCTAGAGGAACCCTAGACCACCCCATAAGGTTAAAATGGCATATAAAACTTTGTGTAGCTTCTTTTTCTTTCAGACGTATGAATGCATCTGTTAAAAATAAGCATACTTTTGCTGTTGTCTTATTTGAAAGTTGGTTGTGATTACAAGACATGACTCTGAAGAGCGTGTTGAACAGGGTGGATTATTTGGGATCCTGCTGCCAACGTGGCTATGGCTGGGGGCTGCTTTTCCCAAATCATTCCAGTGTAGTTTCAGGTTAGAATTAGTCAAAGGAGAAATTTGCATGAGGTTCAGGCATAAAGCTCCTCTTTCCATAATGTTTATAGTGGTTTCATTTTATTACCTTAATGATAATTAAGCAGCTTCAGGAATACGGGGACCACACAGGCATCAGCAAAAACCACAGAGGAAGTCCTAGCTACATAGGTGGCCTCACAAAGTTCCGACTTGCTGGGCCTTGCTGGCTCCCACAGTCTTAGGAATTTAACAGGTTCCCAGAACCCCCGGGGATGGAAAATAGGATGCTTCCAGTGGTAAACGCAGTGTGAGTCATCTAGAAAACTCATCAAATAATAGCAGCCCTTCAGACCTTGAAAAACTACTAATACCCTGTATTTTTAGTTATTCCTTCACTTGGAAACAGCTATATTTTCTCATAAGTGGTGTAATATTTAGTGATATAATTATTGAGCATGCAAAGGCAGTGGTGTTGCAAAACTAAGATTTTCAGCTGCTGGATATGTAATATTGCACTGTAAACACTCTAATAGATGCTTGCATATGTTAAGAGCTTAGCGAGTATGAAAAGCTGTTGATAGATACTCATCTGTATGTCTCTGCACGATTCTCTATAATCTTAGCTAAGTAAATCTTGGCTAGGTAAATACAAATTTAGTATTAGAGTATATTGGTGGGTATGTAACTGTGAGGGCCTGTGCTCTCTTCTTCATGAATGAAACAACAGAAAAGCTCAGGAGAAGCATTGCTGATCAGAAATCCAAAGACAGGATTCTTAGGAGAACTTAAAACTGACAAGGGTTTGGGCTGTGTCTTGTGGAGATTTTCGCAATAAAGAGCACATGGATTCAAACATACTTTTTAAACCTTGGTATTTCTGGGTCAAAGCTTGTACATATTTATTATCATTGAGAAAAAATAATATAATAACAAAAAACAATGTACAGTATAAAATATCAGTCACTGAAATACGTTTTGCAGATACGTGCCTCTGATTTCAGTCTTCAGATGTCCCACCAGCACATGAGGGTTTATCTCCGCATGACGACACAGCTGGTATATTGGGGAGCTGATTCAGCTTTTGAGAGGACAGAGAAAGATCTTCCATCCCTCTAATAATACTTTAGTGTATAAAAGCTAAACGATAGACAGGAAGACAAATCGAATAGTGTGTCTTGCAATTAACCTATATTCTTCAAGGTGCTATTTAGAAAAAGTTTCCAAATTATTTTGGAGTAGACTGTGTATAGAAGGTTAGCAACATGTTATTGAACTGAACTTAAGAAAACGGATTTTATTTTGTATTATTGCTTCCATGACATCCCTGCTTCTCACCATCTCATTGTACAACATACATTTTAATTACTGTGAACTATTATACAAATATACATAATTAACATCTATCAAGGGCTTAAAGTGGTATAAGTACTATTCACCACATGTGCACAGCCTGTGCTCAATCAATGGCATGTGTACTGTATCCTCCCCATTTCACAGATAAGTAAACTGAGGCATAGAGAAATGAAGTAACTTGTTCAAAATGCCACTCACCAGCCAGGAATAGAGCTGGCATAAAAACCAAGAGAATCTGGCCTCCTCCCTCATCTAGATTTTCCATGTAACTGAAATACATACAAATGAACAGACACACACACACACACACACACACACACTTTTCTGAGGTATATACTATATCCCTAAGACAACTGGATAAAACACCTTTTAGCATGAACTTCAAGTGAGTAATCATTGAATGGTAGTCTATTATTTAGCATCAATTTTGAAACTTTTAAATGTTTTCTTATGCTGAGTGAAATAAGTCAAGCAGAGAAAGTCAATTATCATATGGCTTCACTTACTTGTGGAACATCAGGAATAAAATGGAGGACATTAGGAGAAGGAAAGGAAAAGTGAATTGGGGTAAATCGGAGGGGGAGATGAGCAAGCCATGAGAGACTGTGGATTCTGAGAAACAAACTGAGGGTTATGGAGGGGAGAGAGGAGAGGGGATGGGTGAGCCTGGTGGTGGGTATTAAGGAGGGCACGTATTGCATGGAGCACTAGGTGTAGTGCACAAACAATGAATCTTGGATCACTGAAAAAATAAAATTAAATTACATTAAAAATAAATAAATAAATAAATAAATGTTTTCTTATGTCACAGGGTTATGACTTGAATTTGGCTGTATGAAAACCAAGTGTTTGATAATGTCCCTTGTAGATCTGCTGGTAGGCATGTCACACGTTCCCAATTAGAGTTTGCAACTGGGTCGTCAGATGAATCTCCACATTAAGGCTCATGAAGAATCCACCTTCAACCTCATAGCTCTCTTAGCAGCATCTTTTACGTCTTTATTTCTCAAACTATAAATCAACGGATTCAGCACTGGGATGATAATGGTGTAGAACACAGAGATAATTTTATCCGTGTTGGGAGAATACAGATAGCTGGGCCGTGAGTAAATGAAGAGAAGGGTCCCCTGATAGATGCCCACAGAAGTCAGGTGAGAGGCGCATGTGGAGAAGGTCTTCTTCCTGCCACGGGAAGAGCGGATCTTCAAGACTGAGCGAAGGATGAAAAAGTAGGAGACGATGATGACGATGAAGCAGATAATTTCCACTGAGCTGCCATAAGTGGAGAGAAGCCACTCGTTAACAGATGTGTCTGTGCAAGATAGCTTAAGCAGGGGAGGGAGGTCACAGAAAAAATGATTAATGACATTTTTATCACAGTACTTCAGAATAAAGGCAAAGGATGTGTGAACCAGGGAACTCATGTTACCGCCAATGTAGGACAAGGCAATCAACCATATACAGATGCCCCGAGACATCACAACTGTGTACAGTAAAGGGTTACAGATGGCGACATAGCGATCATAGGCCATGGCAGCCAAGATAAAGGATTCTGTATCGGCAAAAGCACAGAAGAAATAAAACTGTAGGGCGCAGCCATAATAGGAGATAGATTTGTTTTCTGAGAGGAAACTGAACAGCATTTTGGGAACAATGACTGAGGAGTAACAGAGATCCGCAAAGGAGAGGTTGCTAAGGAAAAAATACATAGGGGTTTGAAGGTGAGGATCGATCCTGATTAACATCATCAGTCCAATGTTCCCTGTTAAGATCATACCGTACAAGGTCAGAAACATGAGGAAGAGGACAACCTGTAGTTCAGGGCGGGTCGGAAACCCTAAAAGAATAAACTCAGTCACCAATGTGTAGTTTCCATCTATGAGTTCCATTTTCCGTGTTGTTTTCTTTCTATGAGAATTCTAACATCCTAAAATTGTACATCGAGGGAAAGAGAAAAACAGATATAATTGTGTGGTTATTTTATTGTTGCAGGGGACAAACAAACAAGCAAGCACATAAAGACTCCAAGCACAAACTCCCTTTCAAATATCAACCCCGAGAGATGTGTTTCAGAATTTAGTAACTATGAGATCCCACAGCCACGAGTTTTATCTTATTTGTTTGAGGAATGACTCTGTCTTCCATTGGATGGTTGGCTTCTGCATGTAGGGATCTGATTTTGCTTACTTTCTCATACCCAGATAGAGCAC
Organism: Ailurus styani; assembly: GCA_002007465.1. NCBI lineage: Eukaryota > Metazoa > Chordata > Mammalia > Carnivora > Ailuridae > Ailurus > Ailurus styani. The sequence goes on along the minus strand of LNAC01001195.1, from coordinate 236,341 downwards.
CATATCTGGTTCAGGGGATTAAAGAAGTGACGGATTAATGGATGGACTGATGATAATATGAAGAGAAGAAAAATGCACTTATTAGTAAACATAAATTGAATTTAGAGTCTGTTTTAGAATAATAACTACAGAGCAATTTACTCTTTCTTTCCAGGATTTAATAGATGGAAGTACGCGGTACTCTTGGCAGAGCAATGCGGTTATTCTTTTTAATATGAAGTAAAACTGATATTAATAAAGTGAAAACAAGTGCCATTAAAATCATCTATGAGTTTATTTTTGACAGGAAAGAGTTTAGGGTGACTCCACAAATCTTATCAAGATAATAAGCCAAAATGGGATGGCTGGGTGGCTCAGATGGTTAAGCATCTGCCTTCAGATCAGGTCATGGTCTCCAGGTCCTGGGATGGAGCCCCATGTCACACTCTCTGCTCAACGGGGAGCCGGCATCTCCCTCTCCCCCTGCCCCTCCCCCTGTCTACTTTGGAGTAGACTGTGTATAGAAGGTTAGCATCATATTATTGAACTGAAGAAAATGGATTTTATTTTGTATTATTGCTTTCATGACATCCCTGCTTCTCACCATCTCATTGTACAACATACATTTTAATTAATGTGAACTATTATACAAATATACATAATTAACACCTATCAAGGGCTTAAAGTGGTACAAGGACTATTCACATTTAAAATCCTTTAAAATAAAGGTACTAAACCAAAATGATTAATCATTTTTCTATCTTTGGCATTTATTAGAATTCTTGGCTTCTGGGGAATGCCTGATGATTATTAGTTGACAGACTGAATAAAGTGGGCAAAAATTTTAATAATAAGTTGGATTCTAATTCAAAACTATTATTATATATGGCCTCTTCACTGATTATATGCTCTGTGCAAACAAAAATAGTTAGCTCCCATTTATTTTTATGCTGGTATAATTTAGAGTGTTGAGTCTAACAATTCTGCCAATGCTTTCTTTGGGGATCTTAGAATTCTTCCCAGGAGCTGAAAACAATGGAACTTGAGTTTGAAGTACAAAATTTTTCTCGTTACCTTAAAAGATGTACTTAATACATAAAACAAGTAAAGTATTCAGTGACTTGTAATAATATTGCCAGGAAGGGAACAAAATTGCTTAGGGTTGTTCTCTCGCTTACGGAAGACATATTCTGTCAATGACAGTGGTGTTAATTTCATTTGTTTATGTCATCTAATCATTCAAACACCCTAGGGCACAGGCACAGAGAAGCCTAAGGGAACCAGGAGGATTAATATACTGTTGTTATTTTCTCAGAGTGTGAATGAGATCCAGGACTACAGTGGGACATTTATTTTCATTTATTCTTTTGTCTGTTCCAAAGTCATCAACATATTTGGAAAAGATAAGAATTTACTCTAGAGTTAGTAAGAATTTGGTTAGAATCTCATCTTGGCCCCATGTGAGTTCTGTGACCTAGTGCAATTTAATGTGTATCTCTTCATCCGTACTGTAAAAATGACAGGTGTCTCAGAGGGTAGCCGCATGGGTTAGAAAAATGTATCTGTCTGGCTGTCTCTATCTATCATCTGTCTATCCTTCTATGCGGTCACACTTTAGAGAGACTAACACATGACACGTAAACAGTAATTAGTTTCAATTGCTCCCCTGCTCTCTTCCATCCTTAGCTTATGAGCAGTGCTAGGTGGCAAGGCTGTATTAACAATAGCTATCACTTATATAATGATTACTACATGCAATGCAATATTCTAAACACATTGTATATGATTTGTCACACACACACACACACACAAAATTACAGTGCAATTTTCCTCACTCTCCTCTTTCTTTTACAGATGAAGAAACGAAGGCACAGAGAGTTCAAGAGGTAAGATGTGATAGATACAAGACCGAAATCCAAGCTCCTGATTCCAAAGCCTTGTGATACATTGGCTCTCTGCATTCTTATTACTAATTTCATATTTTGGATAAGAACATTGAGAGTAATATGCCATGTCATTAAGCTACTCATTGACAGGCATAATTCAAGTCCAGGTGTGTTCCAAGCCAAAGCTCGTGAAAGGGACCGTGAAGGTGGTTAGAATATTAAGGGGGGTGGCTGCCGCGAGGCAGGCTGAGCTGCTGAAAGGGGGAAGAAATGCTTACATGTTTACAGGAAAAGCAGGGCATGTGTTCTTGAGAATTTCTGATTGCTCGTCTTTTCCACTTAGAGAAATGAGAGAGGCTTGAGGGACAAGGTAGGAGAAGTTAGTGAACCTTAGATTCTGAATCAAAGTACGATGATTCAATTGTGGGTGGGAATGCAAACTGGAAAACAGTAGGGAGATTCCTCAAAAAGTTAAAAATAGAACCACCCTACAATCCAGCAATCACACTACTAGGTATTTCCCCAAAGGATACAAAAATACAGATAGGAAGGGGTACATGCACCCTAATTTTATAGCAAGCAGCATTATCAACAATAGTCTAATATGGAGAGAGCCCAAATGTCCATCAACTGACGAATGGATAAAGAAGAGGAGATCTATCTATCTATCTATCTATCATCTGTCATATATATATGATAGGATATTATTCAGGCATCAAAAAGAATAAAATCTTGCCATGAATGGAGCTAGAGAGTATTATGCTAAGCAAAATAAGTCAGTCAGAGAAAAAAAAATACCAAATGATTTCACTCATACGTGGAGTTTAAGAAACAAAACAGATGAACCTATGGGAAGGGGGAAAAAGACAAAAAGAGAGAGAGAAGGAAGCAAACCATAAGACACTCTTAACGAGAACAAACAGGGTTGCTGGAGGGGAAAGGAGAGGCAGAGGCAGAGGCATGGGTTAAATAGGGATGAGTATTAAGGAGGGCACTTGTTGTGATGAGCACTGGGTGTTGAGTGTTAAGTGATGAATCACTAAATTCTACCCCTGAAACCAATATTGAACTGTATGTTAACTAAAATTTAAAGAAAAATATAAAAACTATAATCCACCCAATTCTTCCCAAATCTATGGTGAAACAATCTTATAGAAGATAAATTCAAACTATCAGGTAAGTTTGCCATGCTTCAGCTCTCTTATCCATAACAAAAAAAAGCTTATTTAAATTAAATTTTAGACCCTTGTAGTATTTACATAAAAATGACCCGATGTCATTACTATGAGTACAATACTAACCGATGAACGTGATTTCTGAATCATTTAGACATAATTCAGTGGTTCTTGCTTTCATATCCATAAAAGCCTGTTTTGGCACAATTACAGCCAACCTAGTAACCACAGAAGCCACTTACCAAGGAAGGAGCCGCTTTCCAATTACCTGTATGAATCATTTCATCAACAGAACCAAGGACTTTTACCTGTTTCTCATGTCATTGGGGACTTAATAAATAAAGGATTCCAAACATGCTCATTTCCCAGGGGCACCTAGAGAATAATTAACAGGTTATTGCTATTGTGAATTATTTTCCTAAAAAAGATTGGTAATTATAATAGAAATGATGGTAGTATTAATTTGAATAAGCAATTTTCATTCTTAGTAATATTGGGATTCTTTCTAGTGACACCTGGAATCCCAAAGGACTCTCTTTACTGTGGAGGTTCTTTGGAAATAGTTCATATATTTGAAAAATCTACCATCATTTAATTTTTTATTCAAAAACTCCATGGAAATTGCTCAAAAATTGTTATCATTATCAGTACTGAAAATTGATAATTTTTTCTCATGTCCTTAAAAGCTGAGCACAGGAGAGGTCTTTGTAGAAACGGATTCCAGCAGGTGCTTTCTGAGAAGGTGTAAGGACATGCTGATGAGTATCTTTTGCCAGAAAGCCTCAAAGTGATGGCAGAACCATCCCAGTTAGTAAGTACAAGCTCTCATCAACTAACTAGCCTTACATATGCAGTATCTGGCAGTTTTACTACAACAATGATATTTAAGGGCTAGTAGTCATTAGTGGAACTCCACTAATTATATTATAAGCTCTATTTTTCACAGCATAAAATGGGTTTATTAATGACTTATATTTGCGGAATCTTAGAGAGAATCTTGTTAAAACTGATATCCAATGTAAAATTCTATTTCAGGACTGAAAAATGGCCCAGCAACTTCAGTTTAATTGTTTTGAAGGACAAGAGTTTCACAACTTCAGGGCGCCTGGGTGGCTCAGTGGGTTAAAGCCACTGCTTTCGGCTCAGGTCATGATCTCAGGGTCCTGGGATTGAGGCCCGCATCGGGTGCTCTGCTCAGCAGGGAGCCTACTTCCTCCTCTCTCTCTGCCAGCCTCTCTGCCTCCTTGTGATCTCTCTCCCGCTGTGAAATAAATAAATAAAATCTTTAAAAAAAAAAAAAAGAGTTTCACAACTTCAGNCCTTGTGATCTCTCTCCCGCTGTGAAATAAATAAATAAAATCTTTAAAAAAAAAAAAGAGTTTCACAACTTCAATTCACTGTGGATGTCCTAACCATTGAAAAATTCTCCATTATGGTGAACTCAAATCTGAATTTAGTGTTCTTTATTTGCGGGGGGAACCTCTCATCTATATGCAAACCATATTGAAATTATTGTTTAGTGACAGGGTTGATGAGCTGTAAGTTAACAATTTAAGCAAACATGAAAATCATTTTAGCAGAACATGGTGATACTAAGAATTTAACAATTAAAAAAAATTACTGTAGGGGTGCTTGGGTGGCTCAGTTGGTTAAATGTCTGCCTTCAGATCCGGTCATGATCTCAGGGTCCTGGGATTGAGCCCCACAGAAGCCCTGCTTCTCCCTCTCCCTCTGCCTGCCCTCGTCCTGCTTGTACTTTCTCTCTCTCTGTCAAATAAATAAATGAAACCTTGTAAAAATTTGCTGTAAAAAAATAAAAAAAAATTAAATTTACTGTGATAATGATAATGAAAAAATTTAAAAATGTTCTAAAATTTAATAATTTTAATGAAACTAATTTTCTATACAGATTTACATTTTAAGATGCAATTATTTAGAATTTCATCCATTAAAAGATAAAAAATACCCATTCCCTTTCCCTCTTCCTAGTCTTCAAAGAAGAGAATGATAACTTAACACCAATTCAGTGATCTATTTGTTTTTTTTTGTTTTTTTTTTTTTAAAGATTTTATTTATTTATTTCACAGCGGGAGAGAGATCACAAGGAGGCAGAGAGGCAGGCAGAGAGAGAGAGGGGGAAGCAGGCTCCCTGCGGAGCAGAGAGCCCGACGCGGGCCTCGATCCCAGGACCCTGAGATCATGACCTGGGCCGAAAGCAGAGGCTTTAACCCACTGAGCCACCCAGGCGCCCTCAGTGATCTATTTGAACCCACAGGCAGAGGTCCAAGCCTTTAAGATTGTTGTAAAATGCAGCAGTAGCATCTTCTGTAGCAAAACATTTGGAATCTCTGCATAATTCCTTGGATTTTGCACCATTCTTTATGATGATTCTAAACGTCCCTGCCATAATATTCAGGAGAGCGAGAAGGCAAGGTGGGATGAAGGGAAATTTTCATATAATGATAAGCTAATTGTACTCACTCTTCAAGGGTTCTAGAAAAATGTACTTATTAGGCAAATAGATACAGTTGAAATTTAACTTTGTAACATCAAATCAGCTGGTAAATAGCAAGTATGATATTGGCTATTAGTTTTAGATATTAGTTTACAAATAAACTCACTGCAAGTAGTATTACTTTGCTACATCTGATTTTCTATTATCTGATATCAGAAAATTACACAGGACTTCGTAAGTAACTGTCAGATATCTCCCACGTAGGAATTATTGAGCGAAGAAAGAAATACGGTATTTGCATAACTCAATAATCTGTTATTTCCATTAAAAATTAAAAAAATAACAGCCTTCCATTTGTGGTTGGATGTGATCACTCACAGTAGTTTTTTGCTCCCATCGATAACTTCTTGGAGAAAAGAAAAGAAAAGGTAAATTAAAAGTGACGTATAGAACAGACACTATCATCATACTTAACCTGGCAATGAAGAACTAAAACCATACCTTAACATTTACATTAAGGTAACTTAGCTATTCCTTTGTTTTTATTAGCATGACGAAATTTATCTAAGAGTTTTGGGCAGGCAAATATTTTGACTGCGCCTTACAAAAATTTCCTCAACAACCCATAGACTCTTCAGTTGGTAAACTTCAACAGTTTGCTCCTCAAATTCTTTGGATCCCTTGCCACAGAACCCTTTGTTTGTTTCCACCAACCTGAAATATTGTCTCCTGGTCTCTAGCCAATCCTATCAAATTCTTGCTTCAAAAGATCTACCTTAAGACAAAATTCCAATTCTTAATAAATTCTTTCCTGGCTTCTCCTTCCCCACAGACACTGTGAAATCTCTGTGAGATGGTGTTCTCTGTCATTAAGGCAAGCTATAAACTCAGCTTTCTCTTATCAGCTTTCTCTTTACTTTGGTGATATGTGAGGAAATCACCTTTTGTATCAAATATAGAAACTCATCATTATGGAGTAGAGAACCTTCAATAAAGGTTATACCTTTTTAGAGGTGAGCTAAAAATTTACAACTGTCCCTGTAGGAATTTATCAAGTATGCATATGGGCAAGAGACTGAGAATATGGGCTTTTCTAGAACTTCTGGCAGTGACATAGTGCTGGAATATCAAAACTGAAGATGTGAGGAACCTCAAACAAACAGTGGATTTTCTATTCAAGACATTTTCTAAATTCAAAGCTTCAGCATGCAATAGACAAAAAGCACAAAAAATTTTGGGAAAACAAAGTGCAATGTCTCCCAATTTCTTAGTGCTTAGGATACAAAGATCTGCTATGAATTTGGGTTCTGAGAAAAAAAAAAAAAGTTTAAAGCCCTAAAGGGATTTCTCATTCGACCTCACAATCAGAAACCACATTTCCCTGAGAATCTAATCTGAGAATACAGGTATGGTCCCTGGAACAGGGTTTCAGCTGCACTCAAAACAAAACAAAACAAAAACAAACAAACAACAATCAAGAAAAAAACTTGCCCAACTTTTGGTAATTGCACACACAGGAATAGTGCAAAACTGGAAATCTGTGTGCCCTCACACACATAGTGATCTTCCTTTCATGGTACTTGCCAAATTCTAAAGTTGGTCGGGGTTGGAGATTAAAGATATAAACCAGAAACCTTTGAAAAACACAGGAAGTTCTTTCATTCTCTTCTTACTGAAGAGACGAAGAGAGCCCAAGTTCTTCAGTGAAAGCCTGGAATGCCATGTCTTAGAAATAGGAGTGATTTGGAGGTCCACTTCATCTTGCCAAAAGTGTAAGGAAGATTCAACTCAGATCAGTTTCTGATTGAATCGAAATTATAGCCTTAACTTCAATGGAGGAATGATTGAACCATTTTTGCTAGGTGAAATCATCTGGAACATTTTTCTTTGTACTCACTATATGGCATGAAATAAGCAAACATATTACTACACAGAGAGTGGGCAAGATTTCTGAGCAATAAAGAAGGAGGCAAAGGCTAAAAGCAAATGCAGACTGAGCCACACTTTGGAGTTGGCAAGTAAGGACTTTAAAATAATTGTAAAAGTAGGTTTAAAAAAAATTAATTGGAGGGGTGCCTGGGTGGCTCCGTTGGTTAAGCGGCTGCCTTCGGTCATGATTCCAGGGTCCTAGAATGGAGCCCCACATCCGGCTCCTTGCTCAGCAGAGAACCTGCTTCTTTCTCTCCCTCTGCCTGCCTCTCTGCTTACTTGTGCTCTCTATAGCTCTGTCAAATAAATAAAATCTTTAAAAAAATTTTAATTTGAAAAATGACAAAAGAGCAAAGAAATTCACCGAGGAATTGGAATCTATAGAAAATAATTAAATTAATTGAAAAATGTATCTATAATGAGCAACTTATTGGACTAGTTAATTTAATGAATGGTGAATTGAATATTAGGAAACGGGAATGAATGGAAATTGACAAGTCAGAGGGGTTATATTAAGATAGTTAGCTTGGAACCTGAAACTAATGTGGTATAGAAAATCATTAGAAAAATATATTCTCTGTCACCCAAATACCTAGACTGTCCACCTTGAACCAGTTCTGAAATAATCAGACTTTTCCCAGCAAGTGTTCTTTCACATTGAGACTGCTTGGGAAAGAATAGTGTTTTTACCTTTTGCCCCAGAATCTAGAGTTGTTACATCTTCTACACACTGGATGGCGCCAGAGACAACTATGTGATCACCTAAGCAGTAAGTCTACGTCCTCAAGACACCCCTAATCTTCCAGTGTTCTTAGAGATCTTTGGAGTAATCGTCATTTCACTCAGATGGACGGTATTTGATTTCTCATCCTGTAGGAATTTTTTTCAGATTTCGTTATTTTCTTTTAAGAAACACTTCTGTTACTTGGGTGAAATACATCTCTCTGCACATAATATTCTGACTTTCAGGCCCAATAAAGCATCATTAAATAGGAAATCCTGATTCTATACTTCCTCACCCTTGGTATCAATACCCCAATAGGCTGAATTAATTTTATGGCAGACCGACTAAAATATAATTGAATTAAAATTGAACTCATGTTCTAAAACAAGTATCAAATTAGCAAAAATTAGTGGTAATTTAACCATAAATCAGTCCTACAGAAAGAAACTGTCAAAGCAAGGAGAAAAACTAGTTTACATGAATGAACAAGTATCTTGTAAGAAAGGAGACTCTTCTTTTGGGACTACTGCAGCCTAAGATATGGAGACAAGTTATCTTACTGAAAACAAATAAAATAATGAATAAAGCTATTTTAAATCTACACAAAAGCAGCAAAGAATGGACAAGAAATTCTATTTTTACCAAACTGATCACTAAAGAAAGAAAAATCCTCATCACTTCATTATGTATAAATAATCAAGTATTTAGAGACAATGGGGAAATGAATCTAATTAAAGCTGCAGCAAATTCCAGACCAAGCTCAACTATAGATTTGATTGACTCAACCCCTTATCCTAGCAGCTACACAGAGGAATTTTTCTTAATTCTAAGGGCAAATATTGTCTACTTAAGTTTTTACTGTTTTTTTATGCAAAATAGCCCATGTAAATATATTTTAAAAATCATGAGACATATGTAGAGGCAGAAAAATGTGATTCCTTAAAAATTAATAATAATAATAATAATAATAATAATTCTATAAGAACACAGAAAAATTACACCAACATTCAGATCTAGAATCTCAGTGAACACATAAAGAATGCAAATTGAATTACATCTAGGCATAGAGTAGTTAAATAAAAGAAAATGAAGCAAAAAACAGCAAAAATAAGTATAAAATAGGCAAAGTAGCCCAAACAACCATCAAATGAAGCAAACATAAAAATGAATGTTGATTTCTCAACAGAAATAAAGGATTTCAAAAGACATTAGAAGGACAATGTTAGAAAGATGAAGTTTAAAAAGTCAAACTACTATTCTGCTTTCAGAAAAAAAAATGACACTCAAAACTTTCTTCCAAAAATGGTACTAGCCCAAAGGGCTTATCTGGTGAATTCCAAATATTTTAGCAAGAAAGAGTTTCAAATTATGCAAAATTGTTCAGAGAATAGACAAATATAGCATACTGTTATACTTTTTGTATGAAACCAAAAGAACCTTAAGACCAAATCCTGAGAAGGATTTCTTTTTAATGAGAACATTATAGTCTGACTTAGGGAAATAGATACAAAAAGTCCTTCAGTAAATATTAGTAAACTAAATCCAATGTTACTTAAAGCAGATACTATAACATCACCAAGAAGGATTTATTTCAGAAATTCAGTGTTGATGAGCATTTAAAAATCAATTTATTTAACCATATGAACAAATTTAAAGAGAAAAGCCATAAGATTAACTCAATAAATGCAGAAAGAAAATCCAACAGTGTCACACATTCAATACACATTCCAAGTAAAGTATCTTAATGAATTAGAAAAGGGCCTTTCTCAAGGTGATAGAGGACATCTATATTAATTATCTATCTGCATAAGGATTTACCAAGAACTTAGAAGGTTAAATCAGTACCTGTTTATCACCTTATAGTCTCTGTGGGACAGGAGTCTGAACAGTGTTTAGCTGGGGTTTTCCAGAAAACTGTGATCAAAACCTGAGCTGGAGCTGGGACATCATCTGAATGCTTGGCTCAGGAAGGATTTATGTTCATGATCATCCAAGTTGTTGGCAAAGTTAATTTCTTAACTTGTAAGAATAAGGGCCTCATTTCCTTGCTGGCTATGTGCCAGAAGCTGTGACTTTATAAAAGGAATTATTTTTGCTGACATTATGCTAACCAGTCAACCTATTGGTAATGGTCCAAGAGTCTATAAAGGGGTAAAGATGGAGCTGATTATTGGCCAGAGTACCAAGATGGCTGCTTGAAGTCTGAGCAATTGTGCCCATCCTGGGTTCTCATCTGTGATCAAGGATGTCCTGATAAGGGACAAAAAGTAACAGCTCTGGAAAGTTCTGTCATGTGCAATAGTAAGGATGTTGTCCATAAAGTGTAAAAACTCCCTTTCCTGTACATTCACTTGACCCCAGCTTGCTCCATGATTATCCAAAGGATCCAGGAGAGAATAACTCACTTAGCACCATGGTCTCTGGCAAGGGACTGAGGGCCGGGGAGACCACACAGTACTGAAAGTGAACCTGTGGGCCCAAGTTTAGTTTCATCCTGTAGCAGGAAGACCTCAGTAACTGCCCTAATCTTGTGGGGGTACTGTTTCCATGACACAAGGCACAGTGGGCAGCTAACAGAGGGTCATGGGATTAAGGCCTGTGAGAGCCCCTATTTTCAGGAGAGCACTCACAATTACCACTTTAATGGTGGGTAGCATGGAGCTGAGGAGGGCAGTTTCTTGTGCCAGAAGTCCTTGGGAAACTTCTGGCCACTTATTGGTGATCCAGAGATTCTAGGATGAATGAGGAGGTTGCTAAAAATGAAGGACCCTTTGGGAGGAACTAACGGGCAGCCAGTTGTATTGTAATTGGGGCAGATCCTAGAAACTCTTTTTAAAAAGCCCTATTAACAGTGGACAACTTTGTGAATCAAAGCATAAATTGGCTTAGGTAAATTCAAAGCTATGTTTCTTCCAGAATCCCCAAAAGTCTATAAGATGTTGGCTTTGTTTTAATATTGAAGGTGCTATGATGATCAATACCTCTTTCTTTATCATGGTAGGGATAGAGCAACCTCTGGTTTATCAAATAATCTTCAGGGGTGGGGTCTTTTACTGTGTGAGGGATAATAGCCCAAATAGTCCACCCCCTTTTTATGAGCTCCCTTGTAAATGTGTGTATGTCCAAAATGAGTCTGTCAAATGAATCTCTTTGGAGGAGGAAAGTTTATACACAATATCATACCTATGTTTACAGAGAAAGCTGAATGCAGTTAAAATCTTTCCTGAAAAGATTGTGTGGGATGACAGAACTATTGAGAGACTCCATGGATGGCTAAGTAAGGGTGAAATATATCTCTTTAGAGTTGAAGGCAAACTGCCTCAGAGGGACTTGGAATAGACACTGAACAGATATTGGCCAAATCTATAGCTGCAAAATATTTAACAGTCCCTGATAGATTGAGATAGTAATTTCAATAATATTTCATGTGGGAGCCTCAATGAGTGGGATCATGGGATTAAAATTGTGGTAATAGCATGACATCCATTATCTCCAAGTTCAAGAACAGGCCAAATTGGACTTCAAGATGGAGAACTAGTGGGATAATTACCCGTTCTCTATTTTTTTTTAATTTTATTTATTTATTTGACAGAGATAGAGATCACTAGTAGGCAGAGAGGCAGGCAGAGAGAGAGGGGGAAGCAGGCTCTTCGCTGAGCAGAGAGCCTGATGCGGGGCTCGATCCCAGGACCCTGAGATCATGACTCAAGCCGAAGGCAGAGGCTTAACCCACTGAGCCACCCAGGCGCCCCAATTACCTGTTCTCTAAATAAGTCTTGTATAATGGGTTTAAATCCTTGAGAACCTTGTTTTATTTTACATTGCGCTATTTTAACTATTTTAGATGCATGGGTGCTATGATGAAAATTGTGTCCCCCTAAAAAAGTATATGTTGAAGCCCTCACCAATGTGATGGTATTTGGAGATGGAGACGTTTGAAGGTATATAATCAGGGGTATTTATCAGTGCAGAATTGATGGATAAATAATGATACATAGATAATAGACGATGACAGATGGATGTTAGATATATGATAGATAGACATAGAGACACATATAGAAAGGTAGAAAGAGAAGTAAATGGAAACCCTGATTTACAGCATTTGATGATTTCCGCACTATAAACATCCCCACTGTTCTTAGATGAAGGAATAGTATTAGTATCTATCACCAGTGCACTTGCTCTGGAAGACATACTAAGGCAATTCTTCAGAATGAAGGAAATGATATAAGAGGGAAACTAGGAACACGTGTGTATGCTTGTGTGTGTGTGCACACAGACGAGTGGAGTACAAATACTGGGAACTTGGAATAAGACAAGTGATTGTATTTATGTCAGTATCCTGGTTGTGACACTAAGTTGTGATTTTGCACGATGTCACTATTGGGAGAAACTGGGAAAATTATAAAAGGGAGCCCTTTGTATTATTTCCTATAAATGCATGTGATTCTACAGTTTTCTCAATTTAAAATATTGGTGGGGGATAGAGACATCTGCCCTTTCTCATTCCTGCATTCCCGTTCCTGACAATACCAGAAAGCCTCCGTATAAATCCTACCATTATGTTCTTTTAAAGAAGCAAGAGAAATACAAATTTATCTATTACAGCAAAAGAGTCAAGTAAATCTTATATCTGAAAAGAAAAAAAAAGAAATAATCTAAGCTTCTACATTGAGAAATTAGATAAACAAGAGAAAAATAAATACAAAGCAAATAAACCAAAGGAAATAATTAAGATCAGAGCATAAATCAATGACATTGAAAAGAGAAAAAGAGCAGAGAAAACTAATGATATAAAATGCATTTTTTGGTAAATATCATTAAAATGGATCATAGAAGAAAACAGGAAACCAAAACTGTGAATACTTTAGAATAAACATAGGAGAGACTCTGTCACCTTGGGTTAGGAAGCAAGTAGAAAAATACAAGCCCAAAAGCATGTATCATGGAGGAAGAAAAAAAAAAAGAAATTGAATTTCATTAAATTAAATATTTTTGCTAAGTAAAAGATACCATGAAAAGATAAAAAGACAAAGCATAGTCTGGGGCATAGATTTGCACAACACCAATTTAACAAAATCCTTGTGTTTAGAATATACGTAAACTCTCAAAGCTCAATAATAAGGAAACAACCTAATTTAAAAATTGGCAACAATTTGAATAGACATCTCATCAAAGAAGATATAGAGACTGCAAATAAGGCCATGAAAAGATGTTCACATCAGTTTTGATTAGGGAAGAAAAAAAACCCAAAGAAAATGGGGTATCACTGAATGCCTATTTGAATGATTAAAAAAAAACCCATAAAAACAACGACAGCGAAAACAGAATGATTCATGATAATGTCTAAGGACGGCAAGGATTCTGAGCAAATAGAGCACTCATGCATTTCTGATGAGAATGCAAAATTAACATCCACTCTGGAAAATGATTGGCAGTTTATTGTAAAGTTAATTATACATTTACCCACAAGTCCCACTCTTAACTATTTATCATAAAGAAGTGAAAATTTGTGTTTACACACAAAAAAACTATAGACAAAATATTCAGGGTAGCTTTGTTTAAAACAGTCAAGAACTGGAAACAGCATGAAAGTCCATCTAGGGAAAGGATGAACAAACTCCAGAACCTCATACATTGGAACAGAACTCAGCAATAAAAATGAACAGACTATGTTAATGCATACAGCAACATAGTAAATGCCAAATGCTTTATGCCAAGTGAAAGAAGACAGACTGAAAAGCCTTTACTGTCTGATTCTATTTATATGACATTCTTGGGTTTGTTTGTTTCAAGTTTTTATTTAAATTCTAGTTAGTTAACATATAGTGTAATATTTATTCCAGGAGTAGAATTTAGTTATATATATGTTATATACATATATATTATATAGTTATATAAAACATATAATGCTCATAACAAGTGCCCTCCTTAATCCCCATCACCTATTTAGCCCATCCCTCACCCACCTCCCTCCCTCAACCCTCAGTTTGTTCTCTATGGTTAAGAGTCTAAGAGGTTTGCCTCCCTCTCTTTCTTTCTTTCTTCCCCTATGTTCATCTGTTTCGTTTCTTAAATTCCACATATGAAATCGTATGGTATTTGTCTTTCTTTGACTGACTTATTTCACTTAGTGTAATACATTTTAGCTATATGGCGAGATTTCATTCTTTCTGATGGCTGAGTACTATTCTATTGGATATATATACCACCTCTTATCCATTCATCAGTTGATGGACATCTGGGCTCTCTCTGTGGTTTGGCTACTGTTGATAAAGCTGTTATAAACATTCATGGAAAAGGGAAAATTATAGGGACAGAGGAGGGTTGCCTAGTGATAAAGTTGGTAGCAATGGTCAACTGCAAAAAGACAACAGGTGAGAAATTTGGAGAGTTCTGGAATTGTGCTTTAATCATGTTTATTATTATATAACTATGAATTTGTCAAATCTCATAGAACTTAAATTGAAAGGAGTAAATTTTACTTTGTATGTAAATTTAAAATTTATTGTATGTAAATTAAAAATAAATTTAAAAAATGTTACCAACTGGGCGCCTGGGTGGCTCAGTGGGTTAAAGCCGCTGCCTTCGGCTCAGGTCATGATCCCAGGGTCCTGGATCGAGGCCCGCATCGGGCTCTCTGCTCAGCAGGGAGCCTGCTTCCTCCTCTCTCCTTTCTCTCTGCCTGCCTCTCTGCCTACTTGTAATCTCTCTCTCTCTGTCAAATGAATAAATAAAATCTTAAAAAAAAATTAAAAAAAAATGTTACCAACTAACAAAGTCATCATTCAGATGTTACATATGCCAATTTCCTGATCCAGTCTAAAGAATCTACTTTATCTTCATTAAACAAACAATCTCTCTTGGCAACTTCATTTAAGAAACTCTATCCCAAGGTCAGCCTGCATATTTAAAAATAATCTCAGATACTGGAAGGAGGTTTTCTTGCGCCCCAGAGGTCACTTCTGTTTGTCATGGACATTCTTATATACTGAGTCAGTAGAGCCTGCAGAAGGGGACACAGACAATAGTGAATGATACAACAGAATATATGTGGTTTTATGTCACACATATTACTAAAATATTTGCCTACTATTGTTAACATGGCCCTATATTTCAAATACAGCAGACTGAAGCCTGTCAAGACAAGAGGATAAATCGTACTTCTTGTGAGATTATTTCTAATTATTTAGCAGATTTTATCTTAACAATGAAATATTAGTTATAGGAACTTATCATCACAGTGAAAAGAATGTTCAAAGGAATGATAGATTGAAGCATAACCATGAGTCAGTACTGAAAGAGGTACTGTTAATCATTAGCTCTTGAAATAGTTTTCCCTGCTTTGGGATACTATTTCAAAGAATGGTGAAAAAGTTATATTCTTTGTAAGCCAAGTTATAAAGAATAACTTCAAAGTCGCAGATTTAACAATGCTTTTCAATGCCATCATCATATAGTAGCAGCAAAGCTGATGACAACGTGAAATATTTTTTTAACTATAAGAGATTTGTGCAGAAATTATCAAATGTTTGGCATATGATAAAATTATAAAAGCTGTACCTAGAGAAGTATAAAAACTCTTTTCTTTGAAATATCAGTGGATGATCCTTAGACCTTTCTTGTTACTCCCCCATTGCTACTTGGAGTATATTAAATTCTTGCAAAGCACTAATAAAATGCATTTGGGGACTCCAGGGTGGCTCAGTCAGTTAAGAGTCTGCCTTCAGCTCAGCCCCATGTCTGGTTGCCTGCTCAGTGGGGAGCCTGCTTCTCCCTCTCTCCCACTGCTTGTCCTCTCTGTCTCATTATCTCCCCCTCTCTCAAATAAATAAATAAATAAAATCTTTTTAAAAACTTAAAAAAATAAAATATGTTTGTATTCACAACTGTCTACCACCTCAGAAGTTCATACATCAGATGAAGGTGCAAAGCGAACCTTCGAAGTGAATAAAATCATCCTTTAAACCCCTTAAGTGTTCAGTCATACCACATTCATTACAAATACCCAAATCTGCATTCCTGGGAACCATTTCTTACCACTAAAGGACTTCCATACCAGCTGAAAATAAACTAAAGAGGTACTATCCCCCACCAAACATTACGAAACATTAATATGTAGATATTTTCTCCTTTAGAATTGTATGCAGGCATATACAATGAGTCATTTATTTGCTTTACACAACAAAATTTCTGAGGAATGGGGAAAATAAATAGTCCAGGGATTTTGAAATGATATCAGAAGTGTACATGTCTTTCATCTTCCTGACTTTCCATTCTTAGACATGACCTCTGCAACCTTTCAGGAATCAGGAATGAAAGAAAATGGAAACAAAAGAGCAGCTGCTGATACCTACATTCATCCCCCCATCAGCCAGCATTGACTCATCTCATACTTAGCTGGGAGTGGGGCTGGGAAGCGGAGGGTTTCAAATCCTCAAACTCTATGGTTAAATTGGTTGTAAAATAGAAGATTTAGATCGGTATGTTCCAATCCTGTCTACAGCATCTCCCTCTTCAATTTCTGTGAATCTGTGGATTTGTTTCCTATTGTCATAAATTACCACAAATAAATTGACTTGTAATAGCGCACATTTATTATCTTACAGCACTGTGGACCATAGGTGCAACATGGTTCTCCATGAACAAAAATAAAGGTGTGGGCAGGGCTCACTTCCTTCTGGAAGCTCTAGTGGGGATTCCATTTCCTGGCTCAATTAGATTATTGACAGATTTCAGTTCCCTGAGGTTGCAGGACTGAAGGCCCTGCTGCCTTGCTGGCTATCAGCCAAATGTCATGCTTAGCTTCTAGGGGTCACCAGAGAAAATAGGCTGCACTCTACTTTGTGACTTAAAGTCAATCTGTTAAAATACTTTTTATACCCTCTAAAGTCACATATTTCTCATATGTCATACAATTCTTTGATAAAATAAGCTTTTTTAGAATAGCTTTTGTAAAATATAATCACTACTACATTCTTACAGGTAATTGTACTTATTTTTTTACAAGTATTTTCTTCAGAGGAACATTATGTCCAAGTTGATACTTTGTTGAGGAAACAATATATGCAATCCCTTGGGAAGAGACAATCTTTTACATATAAAACATTCATCCAAAATGAATTTAGACAAAAATGTGCATGCTTCCTTTCTCATTAAATATGTATTGCCAATGATGTATATACTGACCCAGCTACTTTGACATGACAGAAAATATAAATCTTCAACAGACTGTACACCAAGTCATGGACTGCATTCCCCATGTATTGGGTGGCCAGAAGTCAGTACATGGTACTATCTAGAAGACTCGTGTAATATAAAAATCAGAAAAAACAAAACAAAACAAAAAAAACCCCAGAAAGATACATGAGAATAAGTGCTTGGTCTCTACTTCAAAAAATGTAAGCTTCCCTCACTAACAATCATGGGCTTGTCAAAGAATTATATGTAAGGTCAGATGACCATTTTTATAAACCATGTCATAGTTTCTTTTATTTTTAATTTAATTTATTTATTTGAGGGAGACAAAGAGAGAGAGTACAGAAACAGGGAGGAGGGGGCAGAGAGAGGGAGGGAGAAGCAGACTCCCTGCTGAACAGGGAGCCCAGTGTGGGGCTCGATCCCAGGACCCTGAGACCATGACCTGAGCTGAAAGCAGACACTTAACTGACTCAGCCACCCAGGAGCCCCTTATAGTTTCTTTTTAGTCAGCCCCAATTATGCTAGCTAGTACTAGATAAAATATATAATTAAATGAATTCAGGGAGTAATTTCTAGAGGCTGCCTCATTGTGAATTAACAGACTGGGAAGACAAGGGATAGAGATATAAAAAGAGAAAACACAAAGGTCTCAAGGAATTTTTTTAAAGTATAAAGGAAGTCAATCCTACAGTTGTTAATTGGCACTGAACTCATAATGATATAAATGTCCATTAATATTTTATTTGAATACTAAGGAATATTTAGCTCTGTTCCATAATCCTTGCTTGGATGAGTAAAGAGTCGAGTAGCACATTTTTGAAAAACTAAACATCAATAATGTAAAAGGAAAATAATTCCAATGTGTGAATAAGTGGGTTTTCTTCCTTAGGTAATTCCTATTGTGGAATGTCCGTTTTCATTGAAAATAGCACTCTATTGATTATCTCTATGAATTTGAGTATAAAATATAACACAGCTAGAGATTTCAGTAAGAATTAAACTGAAATACTGCCAACACTTCCATTTTGGATGCTTTAAATTTTTCCAAATGTTTCTCCATGCCAGGTGGATAATGACCCTTATAATAATCCTGGGAATTCATAGAAAATAGTGTGCTGTGACAATTTTATTAATTGTGAATTGTTAAAGACAAGACAACAAGCTCAAATGGAATCACTTATACCAAGCCCCACATCACCAAACCAAAACTTAGCTCCATCGTTTTGCTCTTCCAAAAAATGGAATCTAAACCCACTCAGTCAAGAATTTTGTGGTTAGCATAGGTAACGTACCTGGTACCTCCCTGCCCTGCCCTATGAGGAAAGTAACTTTGCAATAACCAATTCAAGTTTTGCTTAGTGTAACTTCCTTGTTCCTGCTTCTTTCTGCCCGTGAAGTCCCTTGCCTTGGGTAACTCTTCAGAGCTCCTTTCTACCTGTCGGATTGGATGCTCCCCGATTCATGAATTGCCAGGAAAAAAAAACCAATAAGATCTTTAAGGTTTACTTAGTTGAATTTCTGTTCTTTAACAGACTGTAAAAAAAAAAAATAGCTGAAGGAATTGCTCAAGATGTTGGTAAAGAGATTTAAATTAAGTTATCTGAACCTCTGGGATAGCACTGTTTCTGTGACATCATGATTCCTGCTTTACTAAATTTCAGAAACAAAAAAACACCATCACTACTATTGGTACCATAATCATCACCTTTATTGTCACTATCATCACCATGATCATCTTCATCACCATCATGGCTTTTATCATTGAGATACATAAAATTCTTTTTTTTTTAAGATTTATTTATTTATTTATTTATTTCACAGTGGGAGAGAGATCACGAGGAGGCAGAGAGGCAGGCAGAGAGAGAGGGGAAAGCAGGCTCCCTGCTGAGCAGAGAGCCCGATGCAGGGCTCAATCCCAGGACCCTGAGATCATGACCTGAGCCGAAGGCAGAGGCTTTAAACCACTGAGCCACCCAGGCGCCCGAGATACATAAAATTCTTGTGTAAAACATTAAATGAGAAGGGGTATAAACATATATACTTCCATGGATAAAAAACAGAAATAAATAAATGTGGTACATTATGTTAGATGGTAGAGGATGTAAATGGCTGATGAAATAAAATATAACCATCTAAAGAACAGGAGTTAATATTGTTTTATAGGCATATGTACAATTACAGCTAAAACTACAAAACAGCATTATTTTCAAAGAACTGCTAACGGAAGTTCTCAGGGACAGATGCATTATATAACCTCTTCATGTCAGTGATTGACTTGTGAATCTGGAACTGGGAGGACAGGCATTAGCGGTTTCCTTGAGGAAACCAATTCAAAGGTTTAATACTTTCAGACACTTTAGAAGGGGTTAAAAGCATGCAAGTTTAGGCACGCTAATGCAAATGAAACTGTGCGGACTTCATGTAACTCTGCAAATAACTTCTAACTCATTCCTTCATTTTCAAATGCATAGATAACTTTATTTTCAAAATATGAATTGCTATGGGAGTAGCTGGAGTGTCATTAAAGAAGAGGTGAAAGAATTCAAAGCAAATTACTTTGGGGCTAAATTGTTAAGTTAAACATAGAAGGATGTTATCAGGAAGAAAGTTAAGTGAATGTAAGACTTTCTTTCCATATTATAATTGGAGTAATTCCATGTGGCTGCATAATAGGTTAAATAAAAGTGCTTTCAATATTTATTGATGCTCTGAAATCTCTCAATTTTGCCAGGGGTCTGAGGCATGTCACAGCAATAGTCCTTTACCCATTAATTTATTTAATCAGTCATTCAACAAAACATTTGTTATTGGGCGCCTGGGTGGCTCAGTGGGTTAAAGCCTCTGCTTACGGCTCAGGTCATGATCTCAGGGTCCTGGGATCTAGGCCCGCATTGGGCTCCCTGCTTGGCGGGGAGCCTGCTTCCCCCTCTCTCTCTGCCTGCCTCTCTGCCTCCTGTGATCTCTCTCCCTTTGTGAGATAAATAAATAAAATCTTTAAAAAAAAATTTGTTATTTAGCTGCTATTTCCAGTCTCTGGCTATAGAATCAAAGAATGTTAACAAATATCAGTGTGAAGATTTAGGAAATTATTTAGGTAAACAATCATGTATTTTTAATTTAATCAAGCCAGAAATCTTAACAGATTGAGTTCTGTTTTATATGAATTTTATTTTTATTCTAATTTCATATGAAATGTGTGGTGTGCATTACCATTTTAATCGTGAGGTGCGGTTACTCTACATTTTTTTTTAATGTTGTGTTAGTCACCATAGAGTGAGGTGGGATTATTCTTTAGGCTTGGAGCACTGAAGACTGATTAATTTGCTTGGTATATATCCAAGCACAATAAATTGTAGGTTGGTATTTAGAAGTATCTAGAAGTACATCCTAAGCTGGAAGCAGTTAAGTTCTTAAAGAGGAATGTAGAGATTTGAAATGTTTCTCTGATAAATGTGTGGCAAGCAGCAAAAGCATTTACAATTAAACCCATCACACTATCTTTTTGAGTAATAGTCTTTTCAGTGCTACAATCACATCCTTGTTCCTAAGGCTGTATATCATGGGATTAAACATCGGAGTCACTATGGTGTAGAAAAGGGAGAGCAGTTTGTCAATTCCTGCAGTATGATTGGATTTGGGCCTTAAGTAGGTGATGGAAGCTGACCCAAAGAATAAAAGAACCACCAGCAGGTGAGAAGAACAGGTGGAGAAGGCTTTGGCCCGTCCTCCAGCTGTTGGCAACCTCAGAATGGTGGACATGATTTTGCTGTAAGAGGCAAGTATCAACATAAAAGGAACTGCAACGAACAACACAGCTACTCCATAGACGGCTACCTCGTGCACAAAAGTGTCCCCACAGGCTAGCTGGAGGATGGGGGGTATGTCGCAGAAGAAGTGGTTAATTTGGTTAGAATTACAGAAATGTAGAGAGAAAATCTGGCATGTTTGTCCTATCTGGACTGGAATTCCACTGAGCCAGGCTCCAACAGCCAGCCGGAGGCACATCTCATGGTTCATGACTAGAGGGTAGTGCAGAGGGTTACAGATGGCTACGTAGCGGTCATAGGCCATCACTGCCAGGAGGAAACATTCAGTGGCTCCGAACATAAGAAAGAAGCACATTTGAGCAGCACAGCCCAGCACAGAAATACTTCTATCCTGAGTCCAAAGGTTCACCAGGATCCTGGGGAGAGTGACGGACACGTAACAGATTTCCAGTGAGGAAAAATTCGCCAGGAAAAAATACATGGGTGTCTCTAGTGCAGCGTCAAGCCTGGTTATGATGATTATGAGGCTATTCCCAATTAAGATAATAATGTAAACGATGGAGAACACCCCAAATAGTAACCCTTGGAAGTTTGGAATGTCAGAAAATCCCAAGAGTACGAATTGTGTTATTGTGGAAGCGTTGTCTTCTGCTCTCGTCTCTTCACAAGTCATCTGTGGGAACAATTGAATCAGAAGTCCAAGTTACTCTGATTTCTTTGGTTCTTGCCTTCTTATACATGAACAGGATAGCATGCCTCTCAATTCTTTCCCATTTCCTATTAAAACAAACCTATAACTGTCAGGGCTCCGAAAGTGTGGTGAAGTGTATTTTTCATTATTGTTAAATGCATTTGTAAGAAAAAATCCCCGTAGCCTTTTATTTCTGCTATGAATTATGTTTCTTTTCTTCTGAAGATAAGTGACTGTCATTTTTCTGTCCATCTGAACGCTCAAAATTGCAAAATCTGACTTTATGTTCAACTGTGACAAGGATTCCGTTCTTTCACCTGCCATGCTTTCTCCTCACCTCTCAATTCTGTTTTCTATTATTACCAATTCAAAATTAATTTCATCACACAAGTAAATATTTTGTAAGCCACCTAAATTGGTTTTAGTGCTGAATATGTTTCATTTGAGCCTGGTAGTGGGTATTAAGGAGGGCACGTATTGCATGGAGCACTGGGTGTGGCACCTAAACAATGAATTTGGAACACTGAAAAAATAAAATTATATCCAAAAAAAGAAAGAAGCGAAATCAATTAAGAAAATAAAAAATAAAGTAATGGGGTTCTGTAGTATTTCTAAGTCTCTTTAAGCTTTGACATTTTACATACGTAGGCTATTTCACTATAAAACAAAATTGATGAACTAAACACTAAGTGTTATGAGGTGTTATTTAATCTTTAAACTGTGTATTTCAGTGTAAGATCCATGAAATCAGCAGTCATTTTTTTTTCAGGTTTTGCAAAGGAGAGAAAAGAGAGCCAAAGATGGTCTATGTCCTAAAATACTCAGGATGTTAAAAGGCAGGTCCATCCAGCATTTATGTTTAAGAAAGCAATCTCAATTAAAATGTACAAACCATATAAAAGAAATATCAACCAAAATTCATTTCTGGGATCTTCCTAAATTACCCAGATCCTCAATAATTATTGTTATTCTGCTGACCCCACTTAATCCATTCAGTCTTTTCCTTGCACACGTGTGTGTCTATGTTCGTGACCATGAGTGTATCAAAGTGAATATCCCATCTTCATTATGTACTATTCTCATTGCTATAACTAGATATCTTTTGATATTCTCTACATCTTTCTATGAAATGCATAGTATATTTGTTCCACAAAATGTGATTTACTAACTTCTTGAATAAATTACAAATGAGCCAAATTGTTTGTTTCTTTGAAATAGTCTTACATGCTTATACTTTCATGTAAGCATGGATTCCTACCCAATAGGCATTCCTCCCCTGCCTCTTTCTTTCCTTGTATAAATCAAGCATGTCTTGTATGGTGTGTGTCTGTGTGTGAATCATACTTTTTTCATTCACTCTTGCAGAAGTAGTAATTTGTTTCATTGTTTTCCGTATGTCCTAGATAACTTTCTTATTATGAGTTAACGAATTTGAAAGCCCATAGAGACTAACTAGCTACAAAGAAAAGATATACCTCTAACCATATTCTAAGGGTGTTAAATATGGACAATGGGCAAAACTTCAGCTACAAAAAAGTAGACAGAAATGGGGCAGGAACAACAGTCCTTGCAAAACTTGAACATCCTGAGGATTTCCTGTGGCTGAGAAAAGGAAAATTAAATGACAGTTTCTTTTACAATCTATAATATTCCAAAATGCATATCAAATAAAGGTATTTAAACCTTGTCCCATTAGTATAAAATTCTCCCAATGGAAACTTGATTACAGAGAATGTGACAATGCTATACTGGGTCTCTAAGATGGTCAGAAATTAGTAACCGTTAGGTGATGATCAAGCCTACACAACCCAGGCGGTTTTTCACTACACTCTCCTACACACTTTTAACCATGATTTATTCACTCATTTAATTCAACATAGAGTCCAATATTTGGACAACTATTCAAATTGTTTGTTGAATGAATCACTGTATCTTTCTAGACTCGCATGCCTCATGCACCCACATTTGGTGAGTAAACCGTTGCTTTCAGAAATCGCCGTTCTCTTTATTCTCCATATTGGATCTGCTCTTCATGTAAACCCTTCTCTCATTCTTTGGTCTTCTCTACATTTGTCCTTGCTGTTCAGTGGGATGGTGCATTTGAAAAGCAAACCGAAACTAAGATGCCAACATTCAATTAACAAGGAGAAGCAACATCAAAACTTGCAATCAAGAGTATAATGTTCTAGGGGTTCCTAGGTGGCACCCTCATTTAAGTGTCCAACTCTTGGTTTTGGCTCAGGTCATGATCTGGGCTTGCAGAATCAAGTCCCCAGGCTCTGTGCTCAGCACAGAATCTACTGGAAAGTCTCTCCCTGCCCCTTTGCTCTTCCCCCAATGCTCTCTCCCTAAAAAATAAATAAGTAAAATATTTTTTTAAGAATATAACACTCTACATTAACTGAACTTTTTTTCTTGATCTCAACTTTTTATTTGTAAAAGGGAACATTCAATGAATTCTCACTGTAAAACCATTTATAAAGTTAGAAAGGATTTAATAATTAATTAATATTTAATAATGATTAAAAAAATATTCAAATACTAACTGAATCATGTGCTTACCTTGTAAACATAATCTCACCAAAAAAAGCTTCCTCAAGTCTTGTAGCATAGTCCTGCTTTTTCTGATTTCTGAAAAACTTTAGATGCTCTATTGATACAACTCAGAAAGAAAACCACTATATAATGCAGGTAAATGTAATGAATTTTGTTTTTATTCAAATATTTTCTGTTTGTTTCTCTTGGTTTCATTGAAATAAAGATTTTTTTTGATGTGGAGATTAGGATGTCAATGACAGCTATCAACCTGATGTATAAAATGCTTATATTCAGAGCAAGTTTATAAAATCACATTGAGGATAAGAATAAAAAGTCAGAATTTGGTGATTACAATTCAGAAGGCCTTTCCTTTAGATGTCTCTAAAGATAAAAATGAAAACGTGCCAATATCTCTTTAGCATCTTCAGATTCATTTATCATGGAACTTAACTCTTCACAAGCAAAGAATGCTTTTGATATTAGTAGGATGAAACCCATTTCAGTAAGGTCCCTTGTCTATCTTGTTCCCTAGTTATATATGATTAAATTTTCAGGAGACATGATCTCTAGATTTAATACATGCAAACTACTTAAATACATGCTTAACATATAGTAATCATACACGTCAGCACCAAAAATGGTGACAGTGATCATTATCTTGATGATAATGCAGATGTCAGTAATCTCTGATACATTGGTCCATTACAGTACAAAATACGTGGTATTTTCTTTTATGTTATAATAGCAAGTCAGAAAAATTAAAAGGCTTTCTGAATCAGTGCTTTGAAATTAAACCAGACTGACAGTAACAACAAAGGATTCCTTTTTAAATTTTCTGTAATTAAGTGTTCTTTACTGATGCCAACAAGAATATGTTTTTTTGTTTTTTTAAAGATTTTATTTATTCATTTGACACAGAGAGAGAGATTACAAGTAGGCAGAGAGGCAGGCAGAGAGAGAGAGAGGAGGAAGCAGGCTCCCCGCTGAACAGAGAGCCCGACGTGGGCCTCGATCCCAGGACCCTGGGATCATGACCTGAGCCGAAGGCAGCGGCTTTAACCCACTGAGCCACCCAGGCGCCCAAGAATGTGGTTGTTAGTAAACTAAATTTGGTATTAGACAAAAATTCATGCTTATCTGTTTGGATTGAGGTTAAATACAATGCTTACCTTTATTGACTGAAAGAGAGAGCATGAGAACTGTATTTTTGACAGGTAATTTACTTTTATGTGAAACAGAAGTTAACCACTTTCTAAAATATGTTCCACTGTCATAACACCTAGTGCTCTTTAAGAAGGAAATAAGCTTTTCCCTTGAGATCAGCTCCTTTGCTTAGAAAGTGTCCCTTTCTAATTGAACTAAACCATTCTGCCTGCTACTCAAGGAATTCGGTTCAATAACCAAAACCACATTTGGCCATGCCACGCTTTCTCTAAATTTTTTACTCTCTTATGTTTTTTTGTAATCATTGAGAAATATAAGTGTTGTTAAATCAGAAATTTACAATTACATACGACTAATCATGTAAACTAAGGTGTTCTACTAGAAATGCAAGTGCACCGTGTCTTACGTTAAAGAGAAGTTTGTTTCTCTGGCATTAAGAATTGAGAAGTAAGAAGTCTAGGGCTGTTGGGGCACTTATGTCACCTTCAGTGTGAACCTGCCTTCTTCATGTCCACGTTAGCCAAGTAGCATCACCATCTCCCACACAACAGAGAGTGGGGAGGGGGCTGAAGGGGAGTGCTCACTTCTTCCTTGTTAGACTTGCAAACTAGAAGGAACAGTATGAAGAATTTCCAGCCATAGTCCCCTATGTCAAATTTAGTCATAAGACCTTCCCTCCCTGAGCTGGGAGAAAAGCTAGAAAACATTTCTCTAGGTACTACCATGCGACCAGCTAAGACTCTAGGACTATCATTTATTCCCTTCAATTTTCCAAACCTAAAATGCCAAGGAGTTCTGGCATCCAGTCTTCAGCCAAGGAAATCTTCAGGTTAATTGTGGCTTCTTGCAATGTATAATTATAAAATAAGAGAATAATTTTCTATAACACCCCCTACAAACAAACACACATAGACACACATTCACAAAATACAACAGAGGGAATATTAGCTCTAACCGAAGGAAGCTGGAGATTTATATGCGTGAAGATTAATGAACAGAGAGACAGAAAACAGATTTTGGAAACAGCATGGCCAGCGCTTTGAAAAGCTCTCATTTTCAAGGGTTATATATTATTTTGAGTCATTTATTTTATTTTAATTTTAGCTACGAAAATATATGCATAGCATAATCTCATTGTGGTTTTAGTTTGCATTTTAATAATGGCTAATAATGATGAGAATCTTTCACATGATTATTTGACTTCTGTATATCCCCTTTAGTAAAATATATATTCAGGGTTTGCACATTTGTTGATTAGGTTCTTTTTATTGAATTTTGGGGGTTCTTTGTATATTCTATATATTTTTGGGGGGAAGCGTGATGGGCAAGTATTTCCACCCTTGCTTGGGGTTTTAATTATCTGAACATGTCAATTTCTGAGAAGTCCAATTTATAAACTTTTATTGAATGGATTTTTTAGTAGAATATTTAAGATCTTAATTCCAGGTCACAAATATTTTCTTTTATTTTTTTCTTCTGATTATTATATAGTTTAACGTTCTATGTTTATTTTATTTTTTTAATATTTTATTTATTTATTTGAGAGAAAAAGAAAGAAAGAGNTTAAGATCTTAATTCCAGGTCACAAATATTTTCTTTTATTTTTTTCTTCTGATTATTATATAATTTAACGTTCTATGTTTCTTTTATTTTTTTAATATTTTATTTATTTATTTGAGAGAAAAAGAAAGAAAGAGAGAGAGAACAGGAGCAAGGGCGAGGAGAAGCAGGCACTCCACTGGGCAGGGAGCTCAATGCAGAACTGGATCCTGGGATCATGACCTGAGCTGAAGGCAGATGCTTAATTGACAGAGCCACGCAGGCACCCTAAGTTTCTATATTTAAATCTGTGATCCATCTTGAATTAATTAGTGTAGAAGGCATGAATTTGAGGTTTAGGTATTTTAGATGGATGTTCTATTTTTCTAGTATTATTTGTTAAAACGAACATTTTTTTCCACTGAAAGGTATTTTGCATTTTTGTCAAAAATCAATTGCCCAGATTTCCATACAGTAACTCAAATTTGCAAAAATCAAAAGGGTGCATTAGTTACATGTAATTACATAGATAATTATATAATGCATATAATTACATAGGTAATTATAAAACAGTACAAACTTATATTTTTTTCTATTTTTCCTTTTAGACATTAAGATACAAATATTTAAGACAGCAGTTTAAAAACAATAATTAAAAACCATATTTTTGTGCACATCTGACATCCTAAAAAAAGAAACATTATTACGAAGGATGGCATGAATTTTCAGGGACTTGGAAGGAATATAATTGAAAATGGATGACAAGGAGGTCTGAGGATAAGGTATGTGAATAGACTTCTCTGAATACGCNACAATAATTAAAAACCATATTTTTGTGCACATCTGACATCCTAAAAAAAGAAACATTATTACAAAGGATGGCATGAATTTTCAGGGACTTGGAAGGAATATAATTGAAAATGGATGAGAAGGAGGTCTGAGGATAAGGTATGTGAATAGACTTCTCTGAATACGCAAAAAAAAAAGTGAAGATCTATGTGTTACATCGAATGCTTATCAATGAGTGACTTTAGACAGAGGAGAATTTTAATAATCAAGTAGACAGAGTAACCCTTTCTGTGGTTACTACTCAGCCTCTTTGCCAACTATACTAATCATTGCACAATGGGTTCATGAACAGAGTGGACTTGGGGGAGAAATAGGGTTATACATATGCTCTGCAACATGGACTTCCTCTCACAAGCCTGGCCTGATTAGAGCCACTTCTTTGTGCCCAAATCCCGGTGGCAGAGAGTAGCACTGACATTCACAAACCCATGGATACACACACGTGCGCGCACACACACACACACACACACACACACACACACACACACACAGACTTATTTCAGGAAATTGGCTATGAGACTTTTGGGGCTGGAAAGTCTAAAATGTATAGGGCAAGCTACCCTCTTAAAAATCTCAGAAGGAAGTTGTCTTGAGGAAGCATTTCTTCTTAGGGAAACCTCAGTCTTGCTTTTAAGGACTTCCAACTGATTGGATGAGGCTCATGTTATTAAGCATGCTCTTCTTAAAATCCGGGTTTTTTTAAAAGATTTTATTTATTTATTTATTTGAGAGAGAGAGAGAGAAAGCACGAGGTGGGGGAGAGGGTCAGAGGGAGAAGCAGACTCCCCACTGAAGGGGGAGCCCAATGTGGGACTCGATCATGGGAATCCAGGACAGTGACCTGAACCAAAGGCAGACACTTAACCGACTGAGCCACCCAGACATCCAAAGTCAGTTCATTTTAGATCTTAACCACATCTACAAAATGTCTTCAGAACAATGCATAGATTATTATTTGATTGAATACCTAGGCATTATAGACTAGACATGTCGACATAAAGAACTCTCCTTCACAGTCCATCTCTGGTCAACTTGGCAACCATACAAATTTCCTTAAGTCAGACTTCATCTCTAAAGAAAGGCAATTAAAGACATAATTCTACCTATCCTGATACAAGGATTCTACCTGCAACCCCACACATGCTTACTCTTTTGCCAGAAAACCAAAGATGCAAAGTCCTTAGGTGATGTTAACTGTGGTTTTTGATATTTTGATATATTCATAACAAAATGAGGAAGAGAGTAATAATAATTATAGTTCTTATTTCTGCAAATAATCATAGGCCATTGCTACTGTTTATAACTATCTCCTTTCAACACCCAATCCATATTCCTTTTGCCCTCAGAAGGCACCTCAGGTGATCATGATTATTTCTCTGGTGGGGTGATCCAAAGCTTCATTCCTGAATGGTCTGGCCTGTAAGTAGCTCTGCTTCAATTTGCTTGTTGCAGTTTTCCATTGAATTTAATACTTTCCATTGAAGTTAATAACAGAGTATATTATCTATCCATGTATCAAATATGCATATATACATATACAAAAATGTACACATTATATATAACATATATAATATAATGTATACAGATTGTATACATTATTGTCTAGAGTAAGGAAGACAATATAGTGGTAGTGGAGGGATAGACATGAGACTCGTGGAATTTGAGACAGTTCAAAAATTATCCCACACGAACACAACCACCTGATTTTTGGCAATGCTTAAAACCATTCAACTTAAAAATATATTGTTTCAAAAAATAGTGTTGAAAAATTATACATGCAAAACAAAACGCATATGCATGCACACACATATGAACTGAACCTCTACATAAATGTCAACCCTTATACAGAAATTAACACAAAATTGATGCAGTGAGAGATGCAAGTGTGGTGACATTAGTGAAATGAGGTTGCCTATGTTTTAATTGTTTCAAAGGTAAGTATATTTTTCTCTCCACCTTATATATGTTTGAAATTTTACACAATTTAAAAGAAAAAAAAAGGAGTCACACTTGTGATCTTTTGTCTTTAAGAAATTTAAATTTTTTGTCTATTTGACCATTTACCATGCTTCATTTATAATTCACAATTCCCTGCGGTGCCTGGGTGGTTCGGTGGTTAAGCATCTGCCTCCAGCTCCTCCCAGGACGCTCAGGTCATGATCCCAGGGTCGTGGGATCGAGCCCCACATGGGCTCCAAAGCTTGCTTCTGCCTCTCCCACTCCCCTTGCTTGTGTTCCCTCTCTCTCTGTGTCTCTTCTGACAAATAAATAAATAAAATCTTTTAGAATGATAATAATAATAACTCACAATTCCCCAAAACCCTGGTTATAATATTTTTTCACAAATACTTCTGATTTTATAAATTCTTCCACTTATAATCTATCTTTAATTTCTCCACATGAGTACTTTATGTATAAATAACAAATCAGGGATAATTATAAAGATCAGGAGAGCACCTGTAAACTGTAAAGGTGAAGAGAATACCTGTGAATCAATGGTCCAATAAAGACATATATTAAAAGCTCTAAAGAATACCTAACTAGTTAAAAACATTCAATTATTTACTAGAGATAGCTTTAAAAAAAAGTGCAAGAGAGACAAAATGCTAGAAAGAACTGGAGAATAAGACATCTCTGAAAAGAAATGTTATTGCCAGAGATATTTTTGGTTGTTTCCCAAAATGTTTGAATGGCAAATATAATGAGTTAGTTCAATTAAATGGTGATTTGGGAGAGGACACATTCCCACAAGACAGAAAGAAATATTTTTTAAAGAGCACCATTTGCTTTGAAAGAAAAATATTGGTTACGTACTTACAACTCCTAATATTCAAATAGCTTAAAATTTAATTTCAATAGATTGGCATTTAACGTTCTAGAAACACATTTTTAAGAGAACAACATTTAAAACACTGTATCAGAGAAAGAAATAATTTCATTTGAGTCCATAAAGGTAAGTGTAAACTTTTTATCAAAGGTCTTTGTTGCATTTAGGTTGGTTTTCTGAGCTATTGTATCTTCAGTATCAAAGATCAGAACATCTAAATATTATAGAATACTGAGGAAATAATCTAATGAAATTAAGTTAAAACTGTATTTCAGGCCACGTCTATACTTTTCTCCCCACTATGAGATCAGTGAGACAAATCATTAAAAGTTCTTAAAATGTCCTACCTTGAAAGGTAGCATTATTCATAATGTAACAAAACTGATTCAAATAATTGGGGAGGTTTTGGGAAAAAAAACTATTCTAATATAGCAATTCTTAGTAAGAATTCCAATATAGCAAAACTTAGTAGGGTGGTAACTGGATATTTTAAAAATAAGTTTGTACCCTG
This sequence comes from Ailurus styani, assembly GCA_002007465.1. Taxonomy (NCBI): domain Eukaryota; kingdom Metazoa; phylum Chordata; class Mammalia; order Carnivora; family Ailuridae; genus Ailurus; species Ailurus styani. The sequence continues at coordinate 205,106 of LNAC01001195.1, read as the reverse complement.
CCATCAATAAAATAAGTCATTATTTCTAAAGAAACACTGTCTTGAAATCTGAAAGGTTTAGGGCATTAAAAAATTACTGAGGGGCACCTGGGTGGCTCAATCAGGTAAGCATCTGCCATTGGTTCAGGTCGTGATCCCGGAGTCCTGGGATTGAATGGGGAGTCTGCTTCTCCCTCTCCCTCTGAACCCCACCCCACTCATGCTCTCTCTCTCTGTCTCAAATAAATAAAATCTTTAAAAATATATTGATATTAGATTTTTCTGATTAAAGAAATACTACAGGCCAGAACTGCAAATGTAACTGCCTGTCTTTATCCTTATCCAAGGTGATTTAGAGTTCTGGGGTCATTAGCTATAGATAAAACAGAAATTTTCCTGTGTCCTTGAGAAAAAAAGTCTGATTGCAACAAAGTTGCATCTATTAAATGGACAAAAGAATCAAGTCTCTGTTTACCTTTCAGCTTGAAGGCATTTTGAGAAAGGCTGAATGCAATGTTAATTTCAGAGTAGTAACATGACCTCCTTGCTCTCTACACATAATGAAGGAACACATACATGGAATCAAATAATGCGTGTAATACAATCTCCTCTCCAATGCTAGGCATGGATTTAGTGGATTGAAAACATTGCCAACCATATCTTACTAATCATTAAGGTAAGTATTAGTTATGCAAATACTTAGAAGAAATCTCAGGGTGTGACTTTCTGTCCCCTGCTTCCTCTTCCCTTCCCTCCCCTCTGATTTCCTTTCTCCATTCCTTCCTGTTGCTTGAATTTCATCTCGCTCCTGATTCATTTATCCCTTAAGCGTCATTTGAGAAAATAAAATATGCACAGCTTTTTGGAAGATGTGGTAAAACCATCTTTGAATTGCAATGCTTTATAATTTCACTGGAAAATTTTGGAAATTAGACAAAATCGTGAAAGGTATACAATCATTCATATATATGCATATTAAATATAAAATCATGTAAGTAAAAGCTGCCAAACAGAATCTGAAATACATAGTGGGATTAGAATAGGGTTTACAGTTTGAGACTGCGGGGTCTCTGCATTGATTCTTTATAACTCAGTTGACTCCAATTTACTGGGTCGTTAAAAAGTTGAAGATTCATTTGTAAACCCTGCACTATATCTGATCGATATATAATATCTTCCATTATAGTAAACCTGCTTATGAGTGGCATTATTGGAATAAGCTGAAAAATTAACAAATTCATAGAGAAAATGCTACATAATGTTTTATTAAGGAAAGCTTTTATGATATTATAATATTTAAGGAGGGAATTAGAAATTGTGTAGACACTGATGATTCTGATTCTTATACTTCAAAAGTCTTTACTGTGCAACTCAATGTTTATAATCTATGTGAAATTAAAAAAAATACTCATCATTACTTCTTATGCAGAACTTGCATCAAACCCCATTTGAGCAAATTAGCGACTTGGTAAGTTGTGGCTTATTTGCTTCCAATTGATTTTCCAATTATTTGTTAATTCTGTTTTGTTCTCTTTTTCCAAAATGCTCACCTGTTAGAATACTAGAGAAGACTAAAGACAGGGACTACCGTGTGAGGGGAGAGAGAGATGAATACGCACATAGCATGAGAATAGCGTATCCCATACCAACCACTGGCAAGTATATCCCATACCAACAATTAAAAACATCGAAATCAATGAAATAAATCACTTAATTTACCCTCTTAAAAATCTCAGAACTGGGTGCCTGGGTGGCTCAGTGGGTTAAAGCCTCTGCCTTCAGCTCAGGTCATGATCTCAGGGTCCTGGGATCGAGCCCTTCATCGGGCTCTCTGCTCAGCGGGGAGCCTGCTTCCTCCTCTCTCTCTGCCTGCCTCTCTGCCTACTTGTGATCTCTCTCTCTCTCTCTCTCTGTGCCAAATAAGTAAATAAAATCTTTTTAAAAAAAATCTCAGAAGGAAGCTGTCTTTAAAAAGCATTTCTTCTTTCTCAGGGAAACCTCAGTCTTGCTTTTAAGGAGTTCCAACTGATTGGATGAGGCTCATGTTATTAAGCATGCTCTTCTTAAAATCAGGGTTTTTTTAAAAGATTTTATTTATTTATTTGAGAGAGAGAAAGCACGAGGTGGGGGAGAGGGTCAGAGGGCAAAGCAGACTCCCCACTGAGTGGGGAGCCCAATTGGGGACTCGATCATGGTATTCTGGGACTATGACCTGAACCGAAGGCAGACACTTAACCGACTGAGCCACCCAGGCATCCAAAATCAGTTTATTTCAGATGTCCCATTTAATAATGGGAGTTGTTATCCATTTATGAATCAAACGCATGTTGAGTGGTTTATGTACATTAAATACCCAGGAAGGATGTAGTATACAAATATGATATTCTATGGTTTCCTGGTTTTACCTGTTCTAGTAAAGGTAGTTTGGACTTTGAGGTGTACAAGCCTGAATTCAAACCTCACTAATGCTGTTTATTTGATGTGATCTTGGTTGATTCGTATAACATTTTAAAGTTGAAGTTACCTTACAAGTAAAATGGTGACAGAATTGCTTCCAGCACCTTTGTGAAGACTGAATAAGACAGTGACTTAAGTCTTGAATGAAAACACAGCTATTCATCTCAGGAATTAATACTCAAATGCAGTATTTGCAGTATTTACAAATTGGTAAATATCTCTTTCTCCATTGATAGCCAGTTTTTAATAACTTCTTTCAGTTGAAATAAACTGACTATATTAACTATTACAAGACAAAAAAAAATCACAGAGTTCATCCAGGAAAATTACTTTCTTCAGCTCATTTCTGAAAATATAATGACATGATGTCACAAAAAATATTTGAGACAGCATAAATCCAAATGTGAATAAATCGAAGTATTTTAAAAGGAGTAACATGAGGGAGAAGAATTGATAGGAAAGACCATTCTAAACAAAATTGTCAAATTTTGCAATAATTAATATTTGTATTATTTTTATTAATGTGATTCCAGTTAGACTTCGATATTCCTATCACCAAAGCTGATCGCAAAGCACAACATTACTCATTATCAACAGCAAGAAAATATACCATTTTTCAGCAGACCTAATTCCTGACAAGAATGTTTTCTGATGGATAATAGTGAAAGAAAAAACATTTTTTAAATCATGGCTTAACCTCAAATGCAAATGTTTCCCTAGGACTCATTGCTAATGACTTGTTCATTTTTAAAGTGAAGCGCTCTTATTTTATACTTGAGCAAACTATCACTTGGGCAGATAAATTGACTCCACATGTCAAATTCTTTATCTTCACAGATGCTACCCAGAAACCAAACAGGAGAAGGCAATTTATCTTCAGTTGTGGAGTTTGTCCTCCTGGGATTTTCTGACCTTCCGAGCTTCCAGGGACTTCTATTTGGAACTTTCTTTCTCATCTACATATTTGTCTTAACAGGAAATGGTCTTATCATACTAATCACGAGGGTGGACTCTGTTCTCCAGACTCCCATGTATTTTTTCCTGGCGAATTTTTCCTCACTGGAAATCTGTTACGTGTCTGTGACTCTCCCCAGGATCCTGGTGAACCTTTGGACTCAGGATAGAAGTATTTCTGTGCTGGGCTGTGCTGCTCAAATGTGCTTCTTCCTTATGCTCGGAGCCACTGAATGTTTCCTCCTGGCAGTGATGGCCTATGACCGCTACGTGGCCATCTGTAACCCTCTGCACTACCCTCTAGTCATGAACCCCGAGATGTGCCTCCGGCTGGCTGTTGGCTCCTGGCTCGGTGGAATTCCAGTCCCAATAGGACAAACATGCCAGGTGTTCTCCCTGCCTTTTTGTGGTTCTAATCAAATCAACCCCTTCTTCTGTGACATCCCCCCATTGATCAAGCTGGCCTGTGGGGATACTTCACTTAATGAGATGTGTGTCTATGTAGTTGCTATATTATTTGCCATGATTCCTTTTCTACTTATACTTGGCTCTTACGTGAAAATCATTTCCACCATCCTAAAGTTTCCCTCAGCCAGGGGCCGGTCTAAAGCCTTCTCCACCTGTTCTTCCCATCTCATTGTTGTTCTTTTATTCTTTGGGTCAGCTTTCATCACCGACTTAAGGCCCAAATCCAATCATTCTGCAGGAACTGACAAACTGCTCTCTCTTTTCTACACTATTGTGACTCCGATGCTTAACCCCATGATATACAGCCTTAGGAACAAGGATGTGATTGCAGCACTGAGAAAATTATTACTCAAGAAAACAGTCATCTTACAGATCAGTTTTTTAATATATTTGTCTCATGGCTATCACAGAAATATAATTTAATGCTAAATTAATTCATTTAATGCTAAATTCATATTTATGATGGCACCATCGTTCATAATTATTGTGTAATCCTTTGCAGTTATGTATTTGAGAGTCCTGGCCTGAAGTCATTTGTGACTTCCTCTTTAACAAGACAATTAATCAATTTTCAAATGCTCTATTCTTTAAGACATTTTTTTTCACAGCCTATTATAAATTTACCTACCTTTAAATTTTCAGATAATTTCAACTGTTAGAATTGTTTTTTAAAATGTGTAGAAGAAATTGGGCTGGCCTTTCCCGTTTGTGGTATATTCACAAATATCATGCTGGTATTTCCACTTTTTTTTATGACCTTTCATTTCTTCATGATAGGTTTACACTTGATACATGTCGAGGGAGTGAACACAAGGCAAATTATAAATCATATTTTAAATTGTAAACAGAAATTAAAAACAAAATGAAAATCTTTAATTGTAGCCACTTTCTCAGTAGGAGTTCAGAAAATGTTCCGATGTGTATCCAGAGAAAGTCAAACGTCTGACCCGGCTCTAACATTCTGTCTTAAAGATTTCTCATGGGCGCGTGGGGGGCAGGGTAACTGGGTGGTGGGCATTAGGGAGGGTACTTGATGCAATGAGCACTGGGTGCAACCGATGAATCACTAAACTCTTCCTCTGAAACTAATAATGCACTAATGTTAATTAATTGATTTTAAATAAAATAAAAACATATTTCATCATTGTGCTTTACACCCATTTCTGAAATGTATTTCNTACAGCCTTAGGAACAAGGATGTGATTGCAGCACTGAGAAAATTATTACTCAAGAAAACAGTGTAGGCATCTTACAGATCAGTTTTTTAATATATTTGTCTCATGGCTATCACAGAAATATAACTTAATGCTAAATTAATTCATTTAATGCTAAATTCATATTTATGATGGCACCATCGTTCATAATTATTGTGTAATCCTTTGCAGTTATGTATTTGAGAGTCCTGGCCTGAAGTCATTTGTGACTTCCTCTTTAACAAGACAATTAATCAATTTTCAAATGCTCTATTCTTTAAGACATTTTTTTTCACAGCCTATTATAAATTTACCTACCTTTAAATTTTCAGATAATTTCAACTGTTAGAATTGTTTTTTAAAATGTGTAGAAGAAATTGGGCTGGCCTTTCCCGTTTGTGGTATATTCACAAATATCATGCTGGTATTTCCACTTTTTTTTATGACCCTTTCATTTCTTCATGATAGGTTTACACTTGATACATGTCGAGGGAGTGAACACAAGGCAAATTATAAATCATATTTTAAATTGTAAACAGAAATTAAAAACAAAATGAAAATCTTTAATTGTAGCCACTTTCTCAGTAGGAGTTCAGAAAATGTTCCGATGTGTATCCAGAGAAAGTCAAACGTCTGACCCGGCTCTAACATTCTGTCTTAAAGATTTCTCATGGGCGCGTGGGGGGCAGGGTAACTGGGTGGTGGGCATTAGGGAGGGTACTTGATGCAATGAGCACTGGGTGCAACCGATGAATCACTAAACTCTTCCTCTGAAACTAATAATGCACTAATGTTAATTAATTGATTTTAAATAAAATAAAAACATATTTCATCATTGTGCTTTACACCCATTTCTGAAATGTATTTCTAAGTTCTCAGAATTCTTTGCCATAGCTTACTTGATTTATCAAAGTTGCAGTGAAAAAAAAATCTATGACTTTCTTTAAGATTTTATTTATCCATTTAACAGAGAGAGAGAGAGAGAGAGAGAGAGAGAGAGAGAGAGAGAGAGAGAGAGAGAATAAGCACAAGCAGGGGAGCAGCAGAGGGAGAGGAAGAAGCTGGCTCCCCACTGAGCAGTGAGCCGGACCCAGAGCTCAATCTCAGGACCCTTAACTGACTGAGTGCCCCAATCTGTGACTTTTCTCACACTTAATTTAGATAATCCATTTGAATCTGTAAAGGGGAGAAAACAAGAAACAAAGTTTCATACACAATTACTTAATATCACAACTAAAGATATGTACACATTGAAGACGCTGAACGCTGTCTTCCAACAATTTATATTTAAATTAGTGTAACAGGGACAAATCTTTCCCATTTTATCCTTGTCTCATTTATATAAAATAAGGCTCTTTTTACTAGAGAGTACAGGTAAAATCAAGAGCTAAAAAATCATAAATATCTTATGGGTAAGAAGATGTAGGGGATTTATCAACATTACACTTAACACCCATTTCTCTGTTTTGAATGTGCAACTTGGAGGATACTCAGTCTTTATTTCTAAACATTCTTGTTAATACTTGAGGCCTGTATCATTTATCTAACAATTATGCCACTTTTTATGTTTGGTTATCCTTGTAGATATTTTTCCCTTCGGATTCATTTCTTTTTATAAGGACTTGCATTCTAATTGTAACATTTGATGTATAAGTTTGAATTTTCATTTTTAGGGACTTGCATTTTAAACTTCCACCAGTTAACGTGATGCTCTATGTCATCTTCGTTTTTGAAAGTATGTATAAGTGTCTTAACCTACCTCACGTATTTTCTTTCATGTATCAAGAATTAAATATATTCTCCATTGTGATAATGATGAGGGTGTTGAAGATAATTACAATATTTGTGAGAATGCTATTCCATTTCCCTCTTTGATAAGCACATGCTATGGTATAATCAAAACAGCATTAGTTCAGGAATCAAGATACCTACTTTTTATTTTTAATTTACCCTAAATATGCATCCTTGAGTGTCTCAGTTGTTATTTGTATCAACCACTCTGTCTATAAAGTGGTAATAATGTCTCATATCACTATCCCACAGCAGTATTATGAACATATAATCATGATCTTGGATCCAAAAAATCTTGTTGAAAAGTCAAGAGTTTTGAAGAAGGAGGCATTTGACAAATCTAGTTTTCTGGAGAATGAAGGTTGCACATTTTTTTTTTTAAAGAGAGAGAGAGAGAGAGTGCAAGAGGGGAGGGGCAGAGGGAGAAAAGAGAGAGAATTTTTTTTTAAAGATTTTATTTATTATTAGAGCGCATGCATCAAAGAGAGAGGAAGCATGAGCTGGGAGGGGAGGCAGAGGGAGAGAGAGAAACACACTCCCCACTGAGCAGGGAGCCAGATGCAGGACTCCATCCCAGGACCCTGAGATGATGACCTAAGCCAAAGGCAGACGCTTAACCAACTGAGCCATCCAGGTGCCACAGGAGAGAAAATCTTAAGGAGACTCCATGCCCAGCATGGAGCCTGACACGGGGCTTGATCTCAGGACCCTGAGATCATGACCTGAGCTGAAATCAAGAGTATGACACTCTACCGACTGAGACACCCAGATGCCCCCTGCACATTTTTTTTAAGTCTGCACACTTAAACATGGAAATTATTTTAACTGCCAAGATGTTAATGCAAATACTTCTATTCCTTGCCTTTTTAACCTCTAGGAAGAGTCTATTTTGCTTTGGTTTCTCAAGTTATAGAGCAGAAAATATTTGGGTTCCTGAGCTTTCAGGGCCTATCACAGTTTCCAGACATGGAATATCCTTTAGCTTTATATCAACTCTCCATATCACATTATTTTATTCTATGTCATATCTCTTCTTGCTTCCAGTCAATTGATTTTCAGAGTATAAGCCTCTAAAAATGTTTCTAATGAACTACTTTCATTTATTTCTAATGTGTTCCCCACTGCCATCTATTATCTTTCCATATCATACCGAAAGAAAGCGGCTTGTCAAATTAATTGCCTCATTTTACTTGCAATTCTAAATGTGACCCCACTTTGAAAAACAAAAGAGCAAAGATTTCCAGAAGTCTCTCTTCCTTTTATTTTGATTTAGGATATGAAACAGCTTCCTAATGTTTACATATGTTTTCAGTGCAGAAACCAAATGTATGGAGAAGCCTATTGATTAATTAATTAATGGACTCTCTGTTTTAGCAACTCTTTTGGTTGCCATAGAATACTGACCCTCAAAGAAGCATCATATATATATATATACACACACACACACACACACACACACACACACACACACACACATATGTGTGTGTATATATATGTATAATCAGTATATGTGTACATTAGTTGCATGAAGCCATCTAGAAATTAAAGTGCACAAATGTTTTGGTGTATACACACAAACATACACAAACTCTATTATTTTTCCTGTCTATCTACTTAGCTAGCTTGTGACCTATCATCAGTCTTACACACCAAAGGTAAACACACTCACACACACGCATGCACACACCCCTACGTACCCTTTGTGCATACAGCTTATTTTGGCAAAGTTTGACCATTCTCCTTTGAGCTTTTAGCATCATTTTTCCAAAAATTTTGTTTCCTAATTTATATAATTTCCTTTTTTTCTACCTTTCATTCTTATGATTACCTTCCCTTTATCTCCTAATTTTATTATTCAATTTCCACATATGTGGTTGGTACTAATTATCTGACTTAGTGAAATAAGCTTGTTTTGAATGTTTTAATATCATGGATAAAGGATATTTCATCAATATAAGAATTATATATAGTACATTATTATTCCAAAAAACAACTCTTCAGTGTGTGTGTGTGTGTGCGTGTGTGTATAATTATATTCTACATATTCTTTTCCATTCAAGAATCCACAGCCACAAATGCAAATTCCAACGGTAGACAAACTCAGTTTTTACCTTCCCCAAATCAAGCTGTGTAAAGATTCCACACATGCTGCTATCTTTCCCTCCTCCCTTATCGATTAACAGCAGTCCAAGAAATCAGTCTTATTCTGAAGTGCACAGGTCCACATGCATACAAACACACACAGGCATGAGTAGTTGAGTAAATAAATGTCTGTGTTTATAAAGAAGAAAGGTCAACTTCTTAGCACTGTGAATGAATTGTTCTAGGAATAACACAATTTAAAAATAAGAAAAAAAAGTTTATCTTAACAAGAAAGATATTTATAATTTATAAAGCACATCTATTCTCTGCACATTATCATTATATTTAAAAAACTAGTGGGACAATTAAATAGTCAGCATATTATTATCACTGCCAGTGGTGACGGCTTTCTTATTGGTTTGTTTCAGGTTTTTATTAAATTTCAGTGAGTTAACACATAGTGTATACTTTGTAAGTTGACTAGGTAAGTGAGAAAATAATTGTTGATACTGTTCACAGATTTTTGAGGAACTTCATTACCTAGCAAAAAATAATCACAGTGCTCCAAGAACATAGCTTTTATTTGCCCTTCTGTAAAAATGTTAGATTAGTTGATGTCTATTAGAGTTATCTTTAAATGTTTTCCCCTTGTTATGTCTTCTATCTCAACGTTTTTTTTTTTCCTTTATTAGGCAGCAGGGACAATGAAAATGGAGAGAGTATTTTGTAACTGCCTTACTCGATTCCACATATAATAGCTTCGGGAATTATACAATTTCTGCTTGGAAATTTTCCTGGAGTTTTTTATTGCTGATATTATGTCTCTCTTTTATTTATTTTTTTCCTGTAGACAATAATTTATATTATATTTTTTATAGTTTGGGTATGTTCATAGGCAAGTGAGTAGAACTAACTTTTTCGCTTACAGACTAAAGCTTTAAAAGCAGGTGCAATCTTTAGCACATTCTTTTTTAATTGGAAGCAGTGGTGACAGGTCATGGTTCCTTAGAGATCTGTTGCCTGCATGCACAAGGCTTCTTTATGTAGGCATAAATATTGACAATTAATAAGGTATATTACATCAATATAAATAAAGAAACAATACAAACAACTAATCATAATGATATGGCTGATACACAATGAAAACATATTTATTAATACATATTCACATTTCATGATTACATGAATAACACATGCTTATTGCAATAAACTATAAGTATCAGTAAAACAAAGGAGAAGGCAATAGAATATTTTACCATAAGATACCCATAATTAACATTGATTATCATATTTTTGTTGATCACTTCTATATTTTGTTGTGTGTGCATGTGGTGTACAAGTGGGGTTGTAATATCTGTGTTTTTATAGTAGATATATTTTTTAAAGATTTTATTTATTTACGTATTTGAGAGAGAGAGAGAACACGAGCAAGTAGGGAGAGAGGCAGAAAAGAGGGAATCCTAAGCAGGTTCCGATCCTAGCACTGAGCCTTCTGTGGGGCTTGATCCCACCACTGGGACATCACAACCCAAGTGAAACCGTAATCCAGTGCTCAAACAACTGAGCCACCCAAGTGCCCCTATAGTAGATATATTTTATAAAACTTTATTCTTTTTCCCTAATTTTCCCATCACACTATCATCTCTAGAAAAGTATATTAAAAATACATCCCTACAACTTTCTCCCCTCTCTTTATTACAGGCAAATATTTGAATAACAATATTCACTTTCATCAAATCATAAGACTGTATTACATGGAAATGTTTAATCTGACAGTAGCATAAATTGTGCTTAATATTGATTGGTATTAGTGCACCAAAATAATTTATAAAACAATGTTTCCAGTGAAAGGTGCTTTTTTTCTTTAATGATTTCTTGTAGAGTCATTGCTAGATATTCATATTTATTTATTTTAATGTTCGTTGTCAAGCCAGTGTTAAAGTGGCTGTTACAACTCTACGGAAGTGAATGATACAGTTTCTCGTAAGTGATACAACAGAGTCTATATTACAATTAAGTCTATCACATCAAACCTTGTCAAAAGTTCTTACTGAAAGAGGAAAATAAAACACAAGAAAACTATGAAATTACCAATGGAATGACTTGCTATTTATGAAAATGCACATAAACGTATGATTTGACACATTATAACATTATAAGTAATTTTTAATTTGGAAGAAAAGTTACCATTGTATAGACAGATGTTAGAGTTTAATATAAATATCTCTTGAAATTTCAACACCAATACATAAGGAATCAATTCCTGCAAGTATCGCATTTTAAATGAAGTGAATTATTTACACAGCAATTTTCTCAATGCCTTTATGACTTCCTTGTTCCTTAGACTGTATATGAGGGGATTAAACATGGGAGTCACAACAGTGTAGAAAAGAGAAAGCACTTTGTCAATTCCTGCTGAGTGACTGGTTTTGGGTCTTAAATAGGTGATAATGGCTGATCCAAAGAACAATGCCACCACCATAAGATGACATGAACAGGTGGAGAATGCTTTGGCCTGACTTGTGGCTGATGGCAATTTAAGGACTGTGGAGATGATTTTGCCATAGGAAATAAGTATTAGCAGAAAGGGAACCATGACAATCAATACAGCAACTAAGTAGACCATCATGTCATTCACAAATGTGTCCCCACAAGCAAGCTTGAGTATTGGGGGGATGTCACAGAAGAAGTGGTCAATTAAATTGGAGCCACAAAAGGGCAGAGAAAAAATCTGGAACGTCTGTCCTATCTGGACTGGAATTCCACTGACCCAGGAGCCAGCCACCAGCTGCAGGCAAATTTTGTGGTTCATGACTAGAGGGTAGAGCAGGGGGTTACAAATGGCCACGTAGCGGTCATAGGCCATCACTGTCAGAAGAAGGCACTCTGTGGCTCCCAACACAAGAGTACAGCACATCTGTGTAGCACAAGCAACTAAAGAAATTGTTCTTCTCTGGGTCCAAAGGTTCGTAAGCATTCTGGGGAGAGTAACAGAGACATAGCAGATTTCCAAAAAGGAAAAATTGCCCAGGAAAAAGTACATGGGGGTCTGGAGAGCAGGATCCAGTTTTGTTATTAGAAATATGATGCCATTACTCATCACAATAACAATATAGATGACTAAGAACAATCCAAATAGAAACCACTGGAGATGGGGAACATCAGCAAAGTCCAACAGAACAAATTCTATTAATTCAGTCCGATTTTCTTCTGGTGGTTTTTCTCGGTCTTTCATCTGTGGAAAGGGTCAGTTTAGCACGTACTTTTATTTTACTTTAATGCATCAGTACCTTTTCTCTAAATTGCATTAAAGTACCTACATTGGTTTTCAAAATCACTGTAATTGTTTCTAATTTAATAATGTTACCATTTGTGTATTTCTCGCTTTCTCAGTTTGGATCCTATGGATTATCACTGTTCACACGCCCTTGAAATTTCCATTAAGATCGTTTCATAAACTTTCTGAATACAGCCCAGGATAATCCAAACTAGGCCCTGTTCAGCACAGACCCTGGAAACATTGGATATCATTGAAAATAGATCTTCTGCTATCCCATACGATCCCATTCTTGATTACATTTCTTGACAATCCTATTGTATTCCCCTATGGTTTTCTCTACCCCACTTCAGTAGAACGCTATAGACTTTGTCTTCCCCATACATTTTCAACTGCCTAATTGAACTCTTCACTATCCTCCTATCACTTGATTATCTTGATCACACATTTTCTCCTTATACAGTTCATAGTATTAAGAAGTCCACAAAAAAATAGTATTTTATCCCACAAAACAAATGCCTTTTGGTAAGATACCAAATGGGGACTGTAAAAGGGTTTTATTCAGGAAAAGCTGCCTGGGAGCATAGATACAGATAAAAATAATAAAGAGGGTGACCCCGAGAAAACAAGGAGAGCCTGGAGGGTGTTCACTACCTGGGGGTATGTGTGTGGGTGCAGGGGGGGAAAGGTGTGGGTCTGTGTGCTGGTGATCACCACTATCTCTGTTGTTCCTCAAAAAACACTTCAGATAACAGTTTCCAAACTCACTTCTCAGAAATAAGAATATTGAGACTTTCTAATGATTGATAATCTGATCATGGGCACATACGTGTTGTGATTACAAGTCAGTGCTTATTTTTTAAATATTTCATTTATTTATATGAGAGACAGAGAGAGAGGGGGAGAGAATGCGTGTCAGGGGAGGGATAGAGGGAGAGGGAGAGAAAGAATCCCAAGCAGACTCTGTGCTGGGCTGAGAGCCTGATGCGGGAATCGACCCCACAACCCTGATGTCATGACCTGGACTGAGATCATGATCCCCAAACCAGGAGTCAGATGCTAAACCAGCTGAGCCACCCAGGTGCCCTAGTGCCTTTTTTTTTTTAATTGGACTTGAGTTTGAATCCTAACTTCATGATTTATTATGTGTGTGACATTAAGCAGTTGTTTAGATTTTTTAAATGTGCTTTCTTATTTGTGATAGTTAAATGAGATAATATTGGTAAAATTACCTACCAATTTTTTCTGATTTAATATTCATTATGGTCTAGTAACTATAGTTAATATGCTATGAATATGATAATATGTCTTTAATCTCCAGAGTTGTACCACATCGTTTAGCAAAATTGTGTTTAATACAATTATTGAGTTACTTGTTGGTGATCATGTCTTGTTCATTCTTTCCTTTCATCAAGGCCAGGACTAAGGTAAGGTGAGTGAGACAGCTCGGGTACAAAATTTGAGGGGCACTCACTCATTCTCAGAGCTGAATCTGTGTTGTGGAATTCTGAAAGTGAATGAATCCTTAGATATTGTCCCCTTGGAATTTCTTGGCTCAAGATCAGTCCCAGGTCTGTCTTCCATTTCTCCATTGTGGTGGGTTTGGACTTTGTCTACCAAACGGCATACTATAATGGCCATGGATAAGAAATCCACTGCCAAGATGGGCTGGATTTAAATTATGGCTCCACCACCTGCTAGCTGTGTGACCTCACGAGAGATGCTTAATCTTGTCATGTAGTTCACCCAACTACCAAACTGGCTAAACATTACCAACACTTAGGATATTTATATTAATGAATTCATTTCATACATGCAAAATGACTTGAAGCCCTGGCACCCATAAAATTCTCTCTAAAGGTAGTTGTTATCATTGTTATTAAAAACGAAAATTTATTCTTCTAAATTGTACTCTCTCTCTGTTCTAAGCAGCATGAAAAAATTCTCTAATTTACCTTTTCTTTGTATCAAGTGATTAATGTGGAAATGAATGAGATCTCAAAGCCATCATCAGAATGTTATAAAAAATGTCTAGCTCTGAATATATGAATTCTTCACCAATAGTTCACCAATAATTATTATCTCTACTCTGTGAACCTAATGCTTAGAGTATGTATCACTGTTCAGCAAAGATTGTTGCGGTTTGGCTAATTCCTTTTGTAAGCCTTTTCTTTCACTAATAGTGTAGGACCTGGGAAGTAAGGGCCATGACTGTTTTCCCAGTTGGGATCAATGTAGGTCTTAGAAAATGCCTGTACACCTAAGATCATGCTGAGTATTTGATTCTGAAATTAAGTAAAGCAGCAGACATGTTTTAAATAAAATCATATTCTAGGAGAAAGAAAGGAAAAGTAAAGGGAAGGAAATCGGATGGGGAAGTGAACCATGAGTGACTGTGGACTCTGAAAAAAAAACAGGATTTTAGAGGGGAGGTGAGTGGGGTGATGGGTGAGCCTGGTGGTGGGTACTAAGGAGGGCACGTATTGCATGGAGCACTGGGTGTGGTGCATAAACAATGAATCTTGGATCACTGCATCAAAAACTAACGATATATTTTATGGTGATTAAAATAACATGATAAAAATTTAAAAAATAAATCATATTCTTAAAGGGGAGAAACGGATTAATATACAAGAGAATAAACTTCCAATCTTTATGTATCTGTTTTACAAACATCATTTATTTAATATAAATGATTTCATGCTTATTACTGGAAGAAAATTACTTCCAGTGCTAAATAAAATATAATTTCTAATTGTACGAACCCAACATTTTGGCGATGAAATCATTGACGTATAACATGAAATAGTAAGATTTGTGTATGTATTTCTCAAGAGTGGAGCAAAGCAGAAAGAGCAGAGGTTTGCTCTGTGAGCTCTCACAAAATTATACTACTTTCCTTCTTATAAATTTTTAAGTTCTTATTAATAAAGAAAAATAAAACTTAATGTCATAAGAGTTTTTTTTAAATCCAAGCCTCCATTATGTGAAAAACTCCAAGTGATTAAGGGAAGGTGAAACATCACTCTACTTCAGCTAAATATTGGAACCCACCCAAGCTTCAGTTATATTTATAGATTTGTTATATATTAAGAACTTAAACCTTAAATTAATTTAAAAGCAATATTGAATTTAAAACTATTTTTCATTATTTTGCAAGTCCTTAATTCGATCATTTGTTTTCTTTAAAATAAATGTTCTTTGGATTCCCTAATGGTTATAACATTATTTCATGGATTACTTTGCTTTAATTCTCTTATTACCTTATCACGTTGAATACATAAATACAACACTTACTGGTTACAGTGTATTGGTGCAAAATGAAATTTCCAATAATACTATGTATACCTAGAAAAATTATTTCAGTTATTACAGTTTTCAGTATTCCTAAGTGACTTAATCCCATTACTTATTAACATTATTTCATTATAAATTGTATTTAATAATAATTTAATAATATAGAAGTCACTGTAATAAAATGATATATGTACTACTTTATTTTAAATACTAATTTTAAATTTAAAAATATCATCTAAGCTTAGTATCAGTATAAATGAGTTTGCATTTACCTTTCTTCTTTGGTTGTTGCTGATTTTTTTCACTATAGAGGGTTTAACGTTTTAGTTATTGTAGTTGAAAATCACTTGTGTCATCAAAGACATGTAAGCCACCTTTATAATTTTCTGTTCATTATAACCATGAACTGCTCTTTAAGTGAAAGTTAACGCTACCTCCGGGATCTCCTCTGCCTGACATATTTACATTTCTAATTAGAAGCATCAATGTGGCATCTCTCATGTGTTGTATTTTATTTTTTCCCCTTGTTCTTCGTCTTCCGAGAATACTTTCTCTTCATGGACTAGAGAATACCCCTACATGGACTCTTCATGGACTAGAATACCCTACATGGACTAGAGTACACAGCATATCATATTTCCATTAGACATGGAACAGGGCGCTGAACACTACTCTCTGAGACTATCCAAAATTGACACACATCTGATGCTTACCTTATCTATTATAAATGCTCCATTGGGAGTGTCTATTCCTATCAGACTGAGACATCGAATTTGTCTTATGTTCTCTCTATAAGTTCCTTGATCACTAGTTAGATCTGGCCTGTGTAACCACTGTATTAAATGTTCTGATGAAAAATGTTACTTTTATATACAAAACTATTATACTACTGTTTCTTCATGTCCATCTGCACAACCTGAGGTTTAGCTGTTGAATGAATTACACATGGTTCAAAAATTAGAATTTTAACCCAAGGGTAGTCTGAATAGGGGAAATTTTTCCTTCCTTCAGGCATATCAGTCTTTTCCCAATTTCGTTTTACATCTTTAGGGTGTGAATATTTTCAAGCTTTACTTAGGATAAAATGAGAAGCTGAAATAAATCTAGCTGAGATCATGGGAAAGACTCAGAGCAAATAGTCTGAATTCTAAGCTTCAGTTCTAGGAAAGGCATTTTTTTTTCCAACAGATTGTTTAAGAATCATAGCTTGGGAACAATTTCTCAGGGCAAAAATAGGATGTTGCCTCCAGTTATTTAGTAAATAGTGATTTCTATGAGTTTATGATTAGGAAAGGAAACTATTTCAGAGACGGAACTCCTATAGCAATGTGGTAACGGGATGATTAGGAAAGCTGCTTGGGATCTATCAGGAGCACGTGCCCCAGATCAGGGAAGGCAGTGAGGAGGAGGGTGCCGCAGATCTCACAGAGGAGCCAGAGGAGAGCTCAGCAGGGGAGTGAGAATCCCACCAGGCTGGAGCTACTGAGGATGCACATCCAAGAAGAATCTCTGCTAATGACTTCAAAGCCTCAGCATCAGAAGGTGTAACACTAGGCATGGGTACAGAGGTCTTCTGATGACATAAAATAGAATATTGAGAAAAAAATATGGAATACAAATGAGAAATTGTCATTCAATAAATATAGCCCACCAAATTGGTGAAATATGGATCTTTAAAGTACATGCTCTTGGCACACCGGGGCAGCCACAGAGGAAAGAACGGTGGACTTTTCTGAATAGCGTATATTACAGCAGGAAAACTTCCAGTGCTAACGCAGTCTCAAATACTTGAGTGAGTGAAGTGATGAAAGCCTTCTAAGGAAAAGTTCTTAAATTTTGGAGTAATGAAAGTTTACAACTCAAGATTTAGAAGGCAGGACACGAAATTTGAAAAAAGGATGTGTCAAAATAAGTCATTCTGCATGATAAAAGAAACAAGCCCCCAAGTAAAGTCAAATAGAAATGATACAATGGGAAAAATAATTACAAAGAATATCTTGGGGTGCCTGGGTGGTTCAGTTGGTTAAGCATCTGGCTTCAGCTCAGATCATGATCCCAGGGTCCTGGGATCTAACCCCACCAGGGGCTCCCTGGGGAGTCAGCTTCTCTCTCTCCCTCTGCACTCTCCAATGGTGCTCTCTCTCAAATAAATAAATAAATCTTAAAAAATGATATCTCAAATAAAGTGTCCTTGGCTGGTTCTTAAATATAGAAAAAATCCAAAATATAAATAGAAAAATGTACTAAACCTAATAGTGTAATTGCTGGGTTGAAGAGTCGCTCTATTTTTAACTTCTTGAGGAACCTCCAAGCCATTTTCCTGAATGCTGCACCAGCTTGCATTCCCACCAACAGTGTAAGAGGGATCCCCTTTCTCCACATCCTCGCCAACATTTGTTGTTTCCTGTCTTGTTAATTTTTGTCATTATGACTGGATGGAGTTGGTATCTCACTGTGGCTTTGATTTGTATTTCCCTGATGCTGAGTGATGTGGAGCATTTTTTTCAGGTCTGTTGGCCATTTGTATGTCTTCTTCAGATAAATGTCCTGTTCATGTTTTCTGCCCATTTCTTGACTACATTATTTGTATTTTAGGTGTTTAGTGTGATAAATTCTTTTTTTTTTTTTAAAGATTTTATTTATTCATTTCACAGAGGGAGAGAGATTACAAGGAGGCAGAGAGGCAGGCAGAGAGAGAGGGGGGTAAGCAGGCTCCCCGCCGAGCAGGGAGCCCGATGCGGGCCTCGATCCCAGGACCCTGAGATCATGACCTGAGCCGAAAGCAGAGGCTTTAACCCACTGAGCCACCCAGGCGCCCTGATAAATTCTTTATAGAGTTTGGATATTAGTCCTTTATCCAATATGTCATTTGCAAACATCTTCTTCCAACCCATAGATTCCCTTTTAGTTTTGTTGACTGTTTCCTTTCCTGTGCAGAAGCTTTTTATCTTGATGAAGATCCAATAGTTCATTTTTGCTTTTGTTTCCCTTGCCATTGGAGACATGTCTAGCAAGAATTGCTACAGCTGAGGTTAAAGATGTTCCTGCCTGTGCGCCTGAGTGGCTCAGTGGGTTAAAGCCTCTGCTTTCGGCTCAGGTCATGATCTCAGGGTCCTGGGATCGGGCCCGCATCAGGCTCCCTGCTCAGCGGGGAGCCTGCTTCCACTCCTCTATCTCTGCCTGCCTCTCTGCCTCCTTGTGATCTCTCTCCCTCTGTGAAATAAATAAATAAATCTTTAAAGAAAAAAAAAAAGATGTTCCTGCCTGTGTTCACCTCGAGGATTTTGATGGATTTCTGTCTCACATTTAGGTCTTTCATCCATTTTGAGTTTCTCTTTGTGTATGGTATAAAAGAATGGTTCAGTTTCATTCTTCTGCATGTGGCTGTCCAATTTTCCAAGCACCATTTATTGAAGAGACTGTCCTTTTTCCATTGGATATTTTCTCCTGCTTTCTCAAAGTTCAGTTAACCACAGATTTGAGGGTCCACTATTGGGTTCTCTATTCTGTTATATTGATCTAAGTGTCTGTTTTTATGCCAGTACCATGCTGTCTTGCTGATCCCAGCTTTGTAATATAGCTTGAAGTCTGGCATTGTGATGCCAGTAGCTTTGGTTTTCTTTCTCTCTCTTTTTTTAATTATTATGTTCAGTTAGCCAACATATAGTACCTCATTTGTTTTTGATGTAGTGTTTAAAGATCCATTAGGTGCATATAACACCTAGTACTCATCACATGTGCCAATGTCCATAACAGCAATGTCCATAAGAAATCAGAGAGGGAGACAAATCATGAGAGACTTTTAACTATAAGAAATAAGCAGATTGGGCGCCTGGGTGGCTCAGTGGGTTAAAGCCTCTGCCTTCGGCTCAGGTCATGATCTCAGTGTCCTGGGATCGAGGCCCGCATCAGGCTCTCTGCTTGGCGGGGAGCCTGCTTCCTCCTCTCTCTCTGCCTGCCTCTCTACCTACTTGTGATCTCTCTGTCTGTGTCAAATAAATAAATAAAATCTTTAAAAAAAAGAAAAAGAAATAAGCAGATTGTTGGAGGGGAGGTGGGGGGATGGGGTAATTGGGTGATGGGCATTAAAAAGGGCACATGACGTGATGAGCACTGGGTGTTATAGGCAACTGATAAATTATTGAACCTTACATCTGAAACTAATGATGTACTATATCTTGGCTAATTGAATTTAAGTTAAAAAAAGGAAAAAAAAGAAAAAGAAAAATGTACTAAACAGATTGAGTTCACAGAAAAGAGAGGAAAAGCATTCCTTAAATAAGTAATATATTCTTTTGTTCTGTTTTGTTTAATTTTTGTTTTTCTTTTGTCTTAATTTTTGATGGGTATGATTGTGATATGGTGACCTCAATGAGAAATCCATATTGATCTCTGGCCCTGACTGCTGACACTGTGCTCCTGGGACTCTTGTTATTCCCTAAGTGATAAGCACACTTGGAGCATCTTTTGTTCTAATATTTGGTCTTTACCCTGGTTCCTGACCTGGTGCTCCTGAAACTCCTGTAATTTCTTGGGCATTAGGAGTGTCTTTTGTTCGAATGAGGCAACCTTGGGTGGATTCCTGAATGGCTTTCACATGAGGACTTACTGATCACCAGAAAAACCAAGCCATGATTAGAAACTTAGAATTTTCAGCTCTCCTTACCTCCATTTTCTTGAGAAGAGAGAGGGGCTGAAAATGGAGTTAATGGCCCATCTTGTGGCCCACTATGTGATGAAGCCTCCATAAACATTCCCAAAGCTGGGGCTTGATGAGCTCCCAGGTGGGTGAACATATTCATGTGTCTGAAGAGTGACATATCCCACTGCATGGGGACAGAAGTTCATACACTCGGGAACCTCCCAGACCTCACCCTAGGTATGCATCTTTTCATCTGGCTATTCACCTGTGTGCAAAATTCATCTCCATTCAAATTCCAACATTTGCTATCCTAGCATCAAAGAGCAAAACTGAATCCAAAGGTAAATGTATAGATGCTTTTTCCTCCTTCAGTAGAACAGTTTAATTACATATACTTTATATATGTTATATATGTAATATATAATATAAATATAATATAAATATAAATATATACAAATACATACATAATCATATATATGCAAGAAACTTTTGTTTTGGGACAGCTAGATGGCTCAGACGGTTAAGCATCTGCCTTCAGCTCAGGTCATGATCTCCAAACCCTGGGATTGAGTCCCACATTGGGCTCCTTGCTCAGCAGGAAGACTGTTTCTCCCTCTGCCTACTGCTCTCCCTGCTTATGCTCTCTCTCTGATAAAGAAATAAAATATTTTAAAAAAAACCTCTTGTTTTAATAAGAAATTGATATTTTGGGGGCAGCTGGGTGGTTCAGTGATTTAAAGCCTCTACTTTTGGCTCAGGTCATGATCTCAGGGTCCTGGGATCAAGCCCTGCATCAGGCTCTCTGCTCAGCAGGAAGCCTGCTTCCTCCTCTCTCTGCCTGCCTCTCTGCCTACTTGTGATCTCTCTCTGTCAAATAAATAAATACAAATCTTAAAAAAAAAAAAGAAATTGATTTTTTTTCTTATAACTGAAACTCGTATTTATTTCAAAATACACATGTTCTCAAAATACCAAGTTTCCTTTAAATAAAGACATCCTTTTGGGCACCTGGGTGGCTCAGTGGGTTAAAGTCTCCGCCTTCGGCTCAGGTCATGATCTCAGGGTCCTGGGATCGAGGCCCGCATCAGGCTCCCTGCTCAGCAAGGAGCCTGCTTCCCCCTCTCTCTCTGCCTGCCTCTCAGCCTACTTGTGATCTCTCTCTCTCTGTCAGATAAATAAATAAAATCTTAAAAAAAAAAAAAGACATCCTTTTTACTCTACTGGTTTTATTTATTTTTCATGTATCACCTTAACTTTATGTTTCTGTTCACCACCCAATCAAGTTTGTTTTTCCAGACATTCTGGACAAAGGCATCCTTGCGGACACTCACCCTATGGAATTCAGATACCCTGGCCATCCACCTTACCTCCATACCAGATTTTGGCAGGGATCAAGAATGCTCTTGAGAAAGCGGCACCACTTAATTGTCCATTAATATTCATCGGAGAATATCCAAACTCAAAATCATGCATGTGAGACCCTTTTTTATCTCCAGTTTTCTTAATATTTCTCCCTTGATCTTTTACCTGAGCCTTTGAATATAGCAACACTAGACTTCTGTCATTATTACATGTGCATGTCTTATTTGTGATCTATTTATTTTCAAATTTTTTTCTTTTAGCTGACACAATCCTGACTGGAATATTAATTAATTATTTTAAATTTATTTATTTGTTTATTTATTTATTTATTATTTATTTTACCGTGAAATCTCTAAGGAGAGTGAGAGAGAGCATGCACACATGCATGAGCGGGAGGAGGACCAGAGCGAGCGGGACAAGTAGACTCTGCTCTGAGAAAAGAGCCCATTGTGGGGCTCCATCCCACAACCCTGAGATCATGACCTGAGCTGAAATTAAGAGTTGGATGCTTAACCAACTGAGCCACCCAAGCACCCCTAATTATCTTTTAACTATCGTGAGAAATAAGGGTTCTTTTTTAGTTTTTACTTCCAGTCTGTGTTCAAAATAAATATTTTAAATAGAAAATGTATTAAAGGGGGAGAAAAAACCCCTACAGTGGCTGCTATTCTTTCCAGTCTCCTTCCTTGACCTGTGTGAAAATTACTTGTTGTATATAACTGAGATGTGTGAACTTACTCCCATAGCATGTTCTAATTTGCGATGAAATGTTTGACTCATGTTCTTTTTTTTTTTTTCTTTTCTCTCTCTCCCTCTCATTCCAAGATAAATCTCCGCAGGTTTGCCTCAGTTTCTAAGTTTTTAACTGAAAGTAAGCCAATGAAAGTAAGAAAATCTTTTGCCTTTTTCTTTGAGTTATTACTGCAATAAGTTATATTATGACTCTAAAATAACTGTGAAGGAATTAGGAGGAGGTAATTAAGGTCAAATATTAGTTGACTTTAAATTAGGTAGGTTATCCAGCTGAGCCTGACCTAATGACATAAGACCTTAAGATCCAGGTGTAGCAGTCAGATCCAGAAAAAATGTCAAAGTTTCAGGTGGTGAAGTGGAAGAAGGAAGGGGGCATGGAATGACTTTGGCTTCCAGGAACCCAGAGTTGTTTCTAGTTTTTTTCCCAAGAAAGAATGGACCTCAGTCTCACAACTTCAAAGAGATGAATTTTTTCAATAACAAAACAGAACTTAGAATCAAATATTCTTCTCCAAAGCCTCCAAACAAAAATGTCACCAGGTAGTACCTGAATTTCAGGCTCTAAGACCCTCAGCAGAGAAACAAGTCACACCATGTTGGACTTCTGACCTATAGAAACTGAAATAATAAATTTGTGTTAAGTTGCTAAGTTGGTGGTGATTTGTTGTGTAGCATTAGAAAATAAATACAATAGATTAACAGGTATTGAATTTAATTGTTAACTTTGAGGCGACTTGGCTTGGAAAAGTTTAATCTCTATCTTGGGAATGTCTGGATGCCTAGTTTTTTATTCTTGGTTCAGAAAAGACCAGTGGACTTCATGAAATGCTGGGTAAAATCTGATATTACCCTGGAGACTCCAGTCAGTTTCATTATTGATGGTTTACAACTACCTAACAGATTTGACAACCCCAGCTTGATTGCATGACCCAGACCCAATTCCACTTGCTCTCTGAACTCTCCAAAAGTCTAGATTCCTTGCTTGATTCATCTGGTTTCAAGGAAGTGGGCAGTCTCCAAAATGGACAAAAAAGGGACCCTGAAAGTTCCTCATCTTATCTAGGAACTCCAAAGCTTGTCTATGTTAGAGGGAAGGGCAGATGCACAGTGGCACGTTGTGGCAGGCTTGCCCAGGGCTGGGGTGTTGAAAATGGTGGAAACTGGCACTTTTGATTTGCCTTTAAATAAAATCCTTGTGTGAGTACATTCTGTGGAGTCTGATGAATCCTTTCACCATCAAAAGAGAAATAAATGCCACTATGTTTATTTTCTTTTAGGGTAAATAATAACTATTTTCATGGATAGAAAATATTTTATTAATGATTTGGCATATTCAGATATATATATTTTCTTACTTGGATCAATATGGTGAAATCTCAAAAAATATTAATTTATTTTAATGTCATTAAGTTTAAATAGACTTATCTTAACTTGTTTCATACAAGCGTGCTTAATAACACTTTAAATTTCCAACATTTTTATGTTTTTTAAAACGTATTTACATTTTTTATTTTTATTTTCTCTGATTTTTTCAATTTGCAAATTATTATCGCCTCCCAGTACATAAAAGTATTTTTATACATTGTTTTTAGTACTGAGAGACATTTATTTATAAATTTGCCACCTTATATAATTTCTGATGATCATGCACATTCATTTTTTAATTTTTTAATTTGACTTGTAAAAGTCCAAAAAAATCTTATTTCTCAATATTTGTATAATTTTTGTATTCTATATTATCTTTTTGATTTGTCAAATCCTGAGGGTCCCTTTATTAACTCTATACTCATTAACATTTTTCTCTTTTCCTCCTTTTTTTGATTTGAAGACCATCTTATTTACTCTCATCACTCAATGATAACTGACAGGCATTTTTTTTTAACTATGTCTACTTTTATAATCTTAAATTTGTCCTATTTGTATCTATTGTAAAAGGACTTTTAGTTAATTTTATTTTTATTTTCTTTTGGTTATTTTTAAAATAAATTACTCTAAATGTTATATATCTCAATTCCTTTTAATTCAGAAAAAATCTCAATTCTTTTAAAAATCAAAGATGATATGGCTGATACTGAAATTTTTCTGCTAGATGCTAAATATTCTTTAAGACTTCAGTAGCAATAAGAAAGGGAGTAATATAAGAATTTTCTTTGTGGGGCACCTGGGTGACTCAGTCTGTTAAGCATCTGCTTTCAGCTCAGGTCATGATCCTAGAGTCCTGGGATCCACGGTGGGCTCCCTGCTCAGTGGGGAGTCTGCTTCTTCCTCTATTACTCTCCTTCTGTCTCTCTGTCTCTCTCTCTTTGTCAAATAAATAAATAAAATCTAAAAAAAGGAAAGAATTTTCTTTGTTATGAGTTTTATGTTTACTGAATAAAAAGTGATTGTTTCTTATAATTTACATATTACATTCTTTTTGTGATAAATCCAAATTATAAATAAAAATATAATAAAAACGAGAAATCACTGAAATCCTCCCACTATTCTCTTCAAATCCACATCCTCCCAGATACAAAGTGGGCTAATATGCACAACACCAACTACTAACTTGCACATGTAAAATGTTGTATGAGAGGGTCTCCTGTGTAGCTCAGTCAGTTAAGTGTCTACCTTCAGTTCAGGTCATGATCGCTGGGTTCTGGGATCAAGTCCCACAATGGGTTCCTTGCTCAGCAGGAAGCCTGCTTCTCCCTCTGTCTGCTGCTCGCCCTGCTTGTGCTCTCTCTTTCTCTTGCTGACATATAAATAAATAAAAATTTTAAAATTTTTTGAATGTATGAGATTATGGAATACTAACCTTTGTTTTACAAAAATAGTTATGTTTTTATACATATATTTACTTTCTCACATGTCAGGAAAGCTTGGAATTTCTTCAGTGAAGGGGGCTCTAAAACATTGTTTTGAAAATCTGTCTTGTATTATATGGTGTAGATGTACCCCACTGTCTTAACATGTTTCAGCTGAAAGCACCTTCCCTTTGCTTCTTGTTTCCTTTTGCATTATTAAAAAACCTTTTATAAACACTCTTGAACAGACACATGTAATAAAAATTCTTAAACAAACACAGGTAATAATTATTCTTGGAAAATATTATTTCTACAAGATGAGTTTTCATTGATATAGTTTTTAAAATAAAAAGATAAATAATTTGATTTTTCATTCAAAAGAAAAAAATTCCAAATTATTTCCCAGAAAGGATACAGAATTTATTCCAGAGGATTCGAATAGAAGCACTTCAGTGAAAAGATTATTTACATAGTGCATTACCTTCCTAGATCTACTGTAACAAAATACCGCAAATTGAGTGGCTTACACCAACAATTTAATCTCTCACAGTTCTAGAATCCGGAGCCCCAAATCACAGTGTAGGCAGTCTCTCCTCATTCCCTCTAAAAGATCTAAGGGAGACTCATTCTTTGTTTCTTCCAGCTCTTGGTGGTTCTTGATCTGTTTTTGGTTCTTGGTTGCGTCACTCCCATCTCTGCCTCCACCTTCACATGACGTACTTCTCTGTGACTCTATTCTTTAAACTTCCCTTACCTTTCTGTCTCATAAAGACACCGGTCAAGGGATATAATACCCACCTTAAATCAGGATGATCTCATTTCCTTGACTTGATTACATCCACAAAGTCTTTTTTCTTTGTTCCAAATAAAGCACATTTTTTT